>JANHFL010107796.1:0-11770 GCA_032468155.1 Oxyrhabdium leporinum
AGAGAGAGAGAGAGAGAGAGAGAGAGAGAGAGAGAGAGAGAGACCCTCCAAACTGCATAAGCAATTAACAAATGGTCCAGGTGAATTGGTGAGAACCGGCTGAATCCCACCACTGATTTTAGGGCACATAGATTTTCTTTAGGGGTTGAAAATGCAATCATGGGTAGCATAAGCATGAGAACAAAGAAGCTTGGGATGTTTTTATCTGTATGTATGAAATTATTTCTGATATTTATTGAGGAGTCATCTCCTTAAATGCCACGAGTGTGTTCTTTACAGCTTTCTCGTCCACCTGATAACTTTTGTAAGGTATCGTTTCATATAATCGTTTTGTGCTGTATGCCACCCAGAGCTCTGATGGAGTCATGGCTAATAAATAAGTAATAAACTATTTATGCATTGTTATATTAGTGCTCAGACTGGAAAGTCTGCCCTGAATGCATATGTTAACTTGAATACTGATTAGTCAGTCTTTTTACATGGATAACTTTTAACTTCTTCCTCATTTGAAAACAAGTGTAGATTTCTAAACATAAAAATGCTGGTTTTGAAAGGTTTCTTAATTAAATAAATGAAAACTAACTATCCCCTTCTACCCCCATGACAAAAATAAATGAAAAAGAGGAGGAGCAGGAGGAGCAGGAGGAGGAGGAGGAGGGAGAAGGAGGAGGAGGAGCAGGAGGAGGAGCAGGAGGAGCAGGAGGAGGAGGAGGAGGAGGAGGAGGAGGAGGAGGTGAAATCTCTTGGGGATACACAATTGTTACTATTTGCACATATGTAACTGAGAAGAATAAAACAACGAATAATTATATATTTCAAATCAATAATTTGATATATTTCTGTAAAATAACATTTGTGCCAATGTGTGTGTGTGTTTGTGGAATTGGGTGTGTAAAACTGGGAACGGGGGTCTTTTTTTAAAACTAAAGCTAAAATAAACCAGGACCAATGAAAGGAACACAACATATCTACGCTGAACTGGGCTATCAAAGGGTGGGGTTTTATGGGTTTTATCTTGTGATTTTTAATGTCATAAGCTGCCAGGAGTCACCTGTGTGGGGGGTTGAGTGGCCATATAAATTTGTTTAATAAATAATTTTTACTGCAAAACACCAGTAAGCTAGATTGACCTGGACTTGGGGAAAACTGTAACTGACCCTCTGTAGGTCACTAGGCTTTCATCATTTGTAATAATTTCTCTGCTCTTGTTAATTTGGAAGCTATAATGATGTGTTTAGAGAATTATTCTCACAAAGGGAAGCAAACACTCCGTCAACTCTCTATTACAGTGCCTTCAAAGAATGAACAACGTGACAATAGATAAGGATGAAATCATGGTCTCATTTGATATCACAGCCCTTTTCACATCCATAGACTCAGAATTAGTCAAAACTCTATGATAGTACGGCTCTGTGGCACACCTAACTTAACCAAATACACAAAGAATGAAATAACCAGGATCATGGATCTTATGAACATCTGCCTTACCACATTCTTTCAATGTGATGGACAAACCTATCAACAAATCAAAGGTACGCCTATGGGAGAACTGCTGTTAAGACTCATAATGGAGATCATAATACAATGTCTTGAATCGATAGCACTCGTACAAATACAACCCAGATATGGATCAGATATGTAAATGACACCATCACAATAAAAAAGGACCAATTTGAGAACACCCACAAAACCATCAGCAACCTCTTCAAAGGAATCCAATTCACCAGGAAAGAAGAAAACAACTCACTACCCTTCCTGGATATCCTTATCAACAGAGACTACGAAGGCAAACTAGAAATACAACTGTACTGAAAAACCACCCACATCAATCGAGGGCTCCACTTCCAAAGTAACAACGCAACTTCCCACAAGAGAAGCTGTTAAGAACTCTATTTGGATGAGCACAAACACATCGCAGCAACTCTGAATGGTAGAAAAAGGAAATAGATCATCTATACAACATCTTCCAACAAAATGGATGTCCATACAACTTTATCATCAACCCAATATAGCAAAACCCCACAACCCATAAAAAGGATAAGACTGCCAAAAATATCTCAGAAACCACCACAATTACACGGAATCAGCAGAAGCACATAAACTAAAGCCTTTCTAAACATACAGGGTAAATTAAAAGACCCAGCATCCACAGAAGAAAAAACAGGAGTCATCTTCATATACGGTGTAAAGACTGCAACAGCCACTATGTAGCACAGACAAGCAGAAGACTACAGAACTCATCCATGAAATAGCAGTCAGAAGATACGATGACACCTTTTTTAATTTCATAGCATATGGACAGACTTAACCACAGTTTCAAGTGGGAAACCGTAACCAGACTAGACCAAATCAAGTCCCCAAATACTAGAGAATTCCTGGCAGCCTGGCACTCTGACAAATTGGCCATCGATAGTCACATAGATAAATAATGTCCACATACTGTGCAAAACAGACAACAAGAAAAAAAAAAAGGAACGAAAAGACCAAAACACCTCCCCACCAGCAGACAGTACTCAAATGAGTACAGATTAACTCCAAGAATAACATCAGACCAACAATCAAGTAAATAATACCTCAGTCAAGGAACTGCCAAACAAGCCAACAATAAACATCCCAATCAAAGAATCTCTAAGACCACCTCCACTAATACTGACAGGGCGAGCCACTAGAATATAAACTGGGAGCAAAACTGATACCTTATTAGTACTGATGATGTTACCTAGTTTGGGTAAGGAAAAGTCTATAAGAAAGCAGTCAAGCTGAGAGAACCCCAAGGACTCCTGGATAATTTATCTTGCATAGATTGGAGCATGGATCTTTCCAGGAAAAGCTCAAGAAACAGACTCTTTCCAGCTTTTACCAGTCCCAGCTTGGATTCTCTTCAGCTTTTCCATACTAGAAAACAAACAGGACTAGGACACTTCTGACCTTACCCTAACCTGAAAATTGCTTCTTAAAATTATGCACTCTCCTATGCTAGTCCAGCATTCTCCAATTATTGCTCTGCAAATGGTTTGGTAATTAAGTCCCCAGCCTAGTTGGGAGGTTTAAAAAGGCTTTGGGCAAGAACGCAACTATCCTCTTTTATGTCAAACGCGCATCTTGTCTGGTAACCTAATTCCATTCAGTAGCCAACTCTTGTATTGGTGAGATGTGCTGAGTGTCAAGGAAAGAACCTTTACTTGGAGGTATTTCTGCTGTTCCTGGATATATTTCATGCAGTTCCTGTCATCAGTTAGCTCTGTCCTCCTTTACAAGTTTGTCTATTTACTATTAATAAGGCTACTAATTTAGTAAGCATTTGTTTGTTAAATTCCTGCCTGTCCGCCAGAAGTACTTATTATTTATTTCTTTAATAGTCCAATTTATACAGCACCCATCTCACTAAGCGACTCTGGGCAATTTACAGGCGAAAAGTATACGGTTCCCACAATAGCCCAGTGAAATGAGATGGGTTGAGCTTGAGTGATTGGCCCATTCATCTGGAGAGCTTCCATGGCTGGGGGGAGACTTGATCTCCCCACTCCATCCAATACCTTCACTATTACACCCCTCTTGGCCCTTGGGGTGAGAGAGAGGGCACAGCCCAGAGCCCCTCAGGTAGCTTCTGCAATTGAGGAGGGGTTAAACCTGAGTCTTCCCAATCCTCGTCCAACACTTTCAATCACTCTACTATGCATGATCATCATGTTATGATGAGCAGTGGTGGCGCAGTGGTTAGAATGCAGTACTGCAGGCTACTACTTCTGCTGACTACCAGGTGCCTGCAGTTCGGCAGTTTGAGTCTCACCGGTTCAAGGTTGACTCAGCCTTCCATCCTTCCGATGTGGGTAAAATGAGGAGCCAGATTGCTGGGGGCAATGTGCTGACTCTGTAAAACCGCTTAGAGAGGGCTGTAAAGCACTGTGAAGCGGTATATAAGTCTAAGTGCTATTGCTATTCTAACTTGTGCTGTTGCTTTTCACCTTTCAATATGTCTGAACAGCAGTTGTTCTACATCATCTCCCCCCCCCCCCCAATCTTTGGCAAAGACAATGCAACTGGCTTGGTGGAAGGGAAGCTCTGGTTCAATATAGCCAGATAAGGGAAAGCTGTTGTCGGCCCCAAAAAAATCTGCCTGCGAGCTCTATATTTGACTTTGCCTTACTTCATCAACAGGTGTGCAAAAATAATCCTCATTATCTACCTGTCTAATGCTAACTTCTTTACCTGTCTCTTTCTAGGAAAGCTTCCGAGAATTCTGCAGCTGGTGAGTCACTTCTTCTTCTTCTTTTTGGGGAAAAAAAAACTGACAAAAGCATCAATCAGGCTTACACCCCTCGATCCCTGAATTTCTGTAGGTGGTCCGTGATATATGAAGGGAAAACTTGGGCCTCATCAGATGGATTCATTTATTTTACTGATTTTTACATATTTGTACGGCCACCCATTTCACAAGAGCGTGGCTCTGGGTGGTGTACAACAGGTAATTAAAAAAAGAACACCAATAAATATATCAAAACAGCCATTGTTAAAAACTGTAAAAAGCACAAGACCAAGAAATAATATTAGCCACAGTCAGGGAGCCATTGCAAGAGTCTTCGGGGAACCCACACTCCCAAGCCTGATGGTATAGCCAGATCTTGAGGAACTTGCAGATTCATACAATATATTAGCCTAAATTGTGGCTGTAATCATGTGTACACACCGAGCCTGTAGGGTTGCCTATGGTTTAGGATCTTATGACAGTCACTGCTACAATGGGATTGTGGGACAGAGCTAAAATGAAGCATCAAATCTAGTTAAAAGATTGTTGTGGAATCCTTATCGTCTTATTTAGGAATATGTCCTTCTGAACTCGGTGAAACTTAATTCAGAGTACATATGCTTCTTAAGTAAAGGAATGGTCAAGAATCTAGCAGAGATAAGCAAGATTGTTCACGGTCTCGAAATACTGATGCTGTAGTAATAAGCTTTTTCATTACTAATGATTTATACAGTATCATCTTACATTCTGTACCGCTGTAATAAATAATCAGGGTGTTTTTTTAAAAATCTTGCTATAAGGATGGATGGATGACCCTGTGGCATTTACAAATTAATAGTGAAGAAATGGCCATGAACTTCCACCAATGTTATTTTCTAGGATTGAAGTATTAAAACTGGCTCTTCCTCCCTTCAGTTTCTGTGAATTTAAATCTAAAATTATCTTATATTCTGCATACCACACTTATTTATATTTCCCAAACGGTGAGCATTTTAAGCCGGTATTTCATGAATCTCTAGGATACTTTCTCAAAAAAATTTCCACATTTATGCTCCTACTTCATAAAAAGAGGTACTAGTAGAAAATGTGAGAACAAGATTTACGCACCCTCCCAAAGATTTTGTGTGAGTTTTCTGAAGATACTTTTCATGGAGAATGCCAAGCCCAGTGCAGACACTCGTCCAGAGATACAGAGGGCACACCTCCATTTTGAATGTAAGTAATTTTGCTGTCTCTGAATTATTCCATGATTTCTCATATAGTTATGGTGACATGGCAAAACCCTCCTGCCCAAAGACTGATGGCTGGAAAGAAGCAAGGCCTGAATAGCGAATGCAACACAGAAAGAACAAAGAAAGCTGCTTTAAAACAGGTCAGACTTTTTTCTAGCTGAAAACTGCAGGGTTGGGGATTCATGCATTCCACAGGGGCCTGCAAAGTTTGTTTCTTTATCAAATTTATTTGCTGCCCACCTCGTGGTTCAGGTGACTCTGAAAATATCATTTTCCCATCGCATGGGATTTTTCTAAAGTGAGTTCCCAGAGGCAGAATCTGGAATTGTCTGCATCCAAAGCCAATGACCTATCACTGTCATTGGGCAGGATTCACACATTGTGCGATAATCACGTGGTTTGTCGGTGCTGGCCAAGCATGATGTGATGTGTGAGCTCAGCTACTGTTCTTTGCAAACAGTGATTTATGGTTTAACGTGTTGTAAGTACGGCTTATTTTATAAATCACACTTAAAGCAAAACATAGTGTAAAGCGATGTGTGAACCCAACAATTGATTCATGCAGAAACTGATAACCTTCTCTACAGTTAGGTGATTCTTATGGCAGGTTAGATCTGGCTGAAGCTTCTTCAGCTTTGACTGAATGGTGGGGAATGGAAGGACTTGGACAGAGAGGAACGCTGCTTTGAAAGAGGGGTCAAAGAGGCCATCTATGTCAAAATTGAACAGCCTTCTCTTAACAGAGGGGGAGGGATATGACATCATCTATCTCCAGCCCACAACACAGTCCCTTCAAGAGGTCCAAGAAGGCTTCACACCCATTTGCACCACTCAGGTGACCCTGATGAGACAGATAAACCTTCAGGTGACCTTAATGACCTGCTAAAAGAATGCAAATGACCAGCTGTCTGCAAGAAGTATAAATCCTTCCATTCCCCCTCCATCCAGTCAGACCTGAAGAAGCTTTTTAGATGAGAAGCGAAATGTCTTCAAAGAAAAACCAGAAAGTCCAGTTGTCTCTTGAAAAAGCATCTTTGGGACAACCATGACCTGGATGACTGAGAATATCCTCGGACAAGCAAGTCGGAAGTTCTTGCCACTATCTTCTGCAGACTTTGCATCTCCCACCCACAAATCTTATAGAGCTGGAAGGGACCTTGGAGATCTTCTAGCCCAACTCCCTGCTCAAGCAGGAGACCCTATACCATTTGAGACAAATGGTTGTCTAATACAGGTAGTTCTTGTTTGATGACCAAATTGATTAGAAACTATTGGCAGCTGTGATGACAATGTAACTTTACAACCGGTCCTCCCATTTGCGACCTTCACAAATCTGTAAAGAATAGGAACGCTGAGGTAACATCATTAGCACAGTTATGGTTTCACTTAGTTGATCTTAACTGTGATTGCTAAATGAGAACTACCTATGTGTGAGAGAAATAGAGCCTCACATTTGACAAAAAGTGGAAACAAGTGTAACACTGAGATTGGAGCTAGAAAAATCAAGCTTTCTTTTCTTGGTTGGGGAAGATGGACAATCTCAAAATGAATCAGACTTGTTTTAAAAAGGGAGAGAATGGCAGCATTGCTTTTTAACCTTGAACACTTACTCACAAAGCATTCAGTGATGAAGAAAATCAAAATATAGAACGACTGTATTTGTTCATACATAAAAGCTATTAAACCTTGGCTATTTCAACATGCCTTTGAGGGAAAATGACCTAAGCAGACTCCTCGACATAAGAATATTTTATTACTTATATTAATTTGTTATTTTAACCTTGTTTACACATGATTGGAATGTAAGCCTGTCACAATCAGTAAACGATTGGATGCAGGATGTAAGCCAAGTGGCATGAATAAATAAAACTGATGAAAAAGATTCCAAGTTGGATAAAAACACATAGTGATTGAGCTTGTACAGAGACAATAGATACCATAAACAATAAATTAGATTTAAATAAACAACCCTCCCCCAAACTTAAATGCAGTTTTTTTCCCCTACTGCTCTAGAGAATGGGTGATTTTGAAGAGGTGTTACCTCTGTGTCACTTTATTACAGCACCTGAAAAGTATTTCTTCCTACATATTCCAGTTTTAATCAGAGGTTGATTTTGAATTGTCTTGTCTCCCACGCCTCCATTTCAGCTCACAGCTTCTGCTTTGTCTTTTTCATGTTAGAACAGTGTTTACAATTTCCAAAATAACAAAAGCTTTTCCACATCGGTAGGAAGAAATTATGGGGGAATTATTTGGTCATTTGATACATTGGATGGCTCTTCTTAGGAAAGTTCTGCTTGAAACGTGTGTGATGTGTATTTCTTTGGCTGGGGAGTGGCTGTCAGTCCTGTGAACGCCAAGTGATATCACAACAGCATCATATATTGAACCATAACACTAAACTACTAAAAAACAAAACAAGGTTAACATTTACTGAGCTTCACCCATATACAAACGCAAGTTAGCAGGGTATGAATATCATCAGCTTACGTGCCAAAGGGCAATCTCTCCTATAAACAGCCTCCGATTCTCCAGTGAGACATTGGTATAAAACAATAATGTGAATGTCTCCATTCTTTCCGATTTATACTTTCTTTTTTCTTCTACATAGCTGTTTGGATACCTTCACCATCCATTTTCACCTGAATAGTCAACCCGAGCTCTTCCAAGTGACTGTCTCTGGTTTCCAAAACCCACTGCCTGGAAGGGATGGATAGTTAATGTGACTGCCAGTCTTGAATTCTGGATACATTGAGAAAAATGTCCTTTGTTGATGCCTGGAAACATCTGGACTTCACTTCTTCATATCCACTTCAACAGAACCTTAACAGTAGAACCAAATTTCAGGATTGAAGTTGCCTCTAGTTCCACCCAGAACTGAGCAGACTAGATTTTTGGATGGAAATGCCTTTACTTCAAGGCCAAGACTTCAAAGCTCTAATCAGCACTCTGGAAAAACCCCTCTCTGCCTCCTCCAGATCTCACTAGATATGGGCGACATGACAGAAGGAAGCTTGGGGGGTTTTGTTTTTTAGGTTGCTGCTGCATCTAGATTGAAAATTAATCTGGAGAGGGGGAATTGATGCCAGACAAGGATAGGAAACCAGGGCATTGGAGCTACAATCCTCCAAAACAGAGAAAAGTGTATAATGCAATTTCACCAAACCTGTGTGGCAACCAATGCATCCTTGCCACAGCTACCAGGAGCAGTTCCAGTCAGCAAAAAGCTGTAAAGTGTATAATTTTTCCGTAAACTAGCAGAATATCGTGGGCAATATTTCTTTAACCTTCTAGCCCAGGGCAGGAGGAAGCTCTGTGTTAAAGTCACCTGGGTCAGAGTTGAGGGGAGATAGTGGATCTTTCTTTGGTTGAGCTTCTTGAGTTCGTTGTCTACCATTTCACTTCCAGAATTCATTTCACTGGTCAGTTTCCTTCATCTTCTTTCCTGATGGAAACCGTGTTTCCACCTTCTGCATTCATAGAATCATAAGCCTGGAAGGGATCTTGGAGGTCTTCTAATCGTACTCAAAGGGCAAGAGACCTTGTACTATCCCAGCCCAAATGGCTGTCCAATCTTTTCTTGAAAGCCTCCCGCAATTGAGCACCCACAACCCCAGGAGGAAAGCTGTGGTGTACACCACACTTCCGTACACCAAGGACACCACAGTGTGGATTAGTGGTAACCTGGTTTGTTTGTTGTTTAGCAGAATGTCCAGACCAGGCTTCAATGGCTCAGTCAACAAATAAGAACAAATACCACCTGAGTATTATTCACAAACCCATTCTATCCCTATCATTGAGCAGCAGCAAAAATGATAGCATTTTTGGCATGAAATCACATTTGATGAAGATCACTATACAATCATTTCTTAAGCCATCAAGAGGTAGAAACATTAGGATTTGGGGGAAAGAAACGTCACTGATGTCAACCAGTTTCTATAAAGTTGAGCCAGATCCTGCCAACAGTGGTGGCATAGTGGTTAGAATGGAGTATTGCAGGCTAACTCTGCATTCCCATAGCCAGATTCTGACTGGCTCAAGGTTGACTCAGCCTTCCATCCTTCTGAGGTTGTTAAAATGAGGGCCCCAGATTGTTGTGGGCAACGTGCTGACTCCGTAAACCGCTTAAGAGAGGGCTGTAAAGCACTGTGAAGCAGTATATAGCTCTTAAGTGCTATTGCTATCTGAAGTGTGGTTTGCCTTTTTTAAAAAATTTTAAAACGAATTAATGTGTTTTCTTGTTCCCCAACTAAATGATACTGAAATGCACGAATAAGGAAACTGCATCACCGTCACATAGTTAATACTGGATTGTTTTTATTTTATCTATAATAGAGTGATTTTTAACTTGTGCTTGACTGTAAATGTGTTCGGGTCCTTCATGGCACTGGACTGAATGTAAAGCCAAGAGCAAATCAAAAGCCTGATTGCTATGGCAACGGGGGCATCTTCTCACAGGTTGGAATTTTCAATAATCATCATTGAAAGTGATTCAATCGTCGATCCCTGTACAGCATTTAAATGATTTGCCTCTTCCTCCTTCACCCCCACCCCCCCTCCCGATACCAACTGTGCAGGACGTAAGCTCTCAAGAGGCTCTAGGCCGTGCACAGTAAAAACGTGCACAATAAATCAATCTGCGGAACAATAGAAAAGGTCAGAAATCCCAAACACGGATTAGAAATGTTGCTATTTTTGCAATGCTCCGGCTTTTCTAACAGCGACACAATACGGGTAGTCCTCGTACTTACAACAGTTTGTTTAGTGAAAAAAGTGACCGACAATCAATCCTTGCACTTAACGTTGCAGCGTCGCCACAGCCACATGATCAAAATTTTGGGACTTGGCCACCAGTTATGACTGCCACCTGTGATTTTTTCCCTAGCTGGCTTCCAACAAGCAAAGTCAATGGGAGAGGCCCGGTTTGCTTTTAACAGCTAGGTGATTCGCTTAGGGATCACAGCAAAAAGTTTGCAAATTTTGCTTAGGGACAGAGGTACCAGGCCCAATCGTGGTCATTATATCGAGGACTACCGATAGTAAAAATGGGAATCGGGACTAGGCTACAAAAAAACGGGGCTGGAAAAGAAGAATAGTCCTTTCTCTGATTGTGCAAACACTGTTTTTTTCCTTCATCGCCACCCCTGGTATTTCTAGCAACAGCTACCAAAACCTTTTCCCAATTCCTTTAGGAAAGCCACAGGTGTCCAACTTGAGGCTGTAGCTAAACACACTGGAGTTCTTCTAGAGAGCCGGTAAATCACTTTTAACAGTTTAACTGCTAAAACTGGGGAGATGAAGAAAGAAACAAAACAGGCGTTCATTCTACAGAGCTATGTAAATATGGAATTGTTTCGATTCACTTGTAATTAATTCTGCAGTTGAGCCAAGCCAGAATGTGTTTGGTGTGACTGTAGCTTAATGCCGTGAAACTAGTCATTTGTGTCATATTTAAGAAATCTTCATTAAAAGAGAATATGGTTTAATAGAATGTGTGAAGCCAGTCAATATATTTGATTTGATTTGCCATCGCCATCTTGACATGTAAACAATACGGGGGTGGGGTTAGCCTAGACTTAAAGGAAACTGCTTAGAGACCAACTGTTTAACCAGCTGGATTTATGCAAACATTTATGGAAGGGTTGGTCCGCAGAAGCAAATGCCTGCTATTTATGGGAGTTGTGATCTTCTAAATATGGGAAAGCACAGCAGATAGTGGCAGCACTTAATTAACCTTGGGTAACCCCAGAAAAATCAGCAGGGTCAGGCCAGGTTAATACTTGGATGGGATACCACTAGAAACCCCAGGGCTAGAGGCTAAACCAAGAAGGAAAACCACATTCAGGAAGAAAGCAACAACGACAACAACAAACATTCATTCCAATCACATGCCAAGACAAACGCCATGAATGCACCCATAGAGTCAACAGGAGATGAACTCAACTTCAGGGAGCCTTGACCTGAGATCACTTCCAAGTGCAGGAAAACAAGTAGAAAACCTCCTGAAACAAATTCACCTTCTCCTCCAATTATGATGCATTGCTAAAAGGCCCTTCAGGCAAAGCCTAAATTCAGATACATCCCAGAAGTTGGGGCCTGTTCAAATACCTGTTTAATTGTTCCTACATGAGCATGGTCTCTCTGCCTCAGCATGCGAGAATGATATATTTTAAGGCAGATGACAACTCAATTACTGTAGCACAGCCAGTTTCCATCTGACGTTGGCATGGAGGCTGCTTGGAGAATGCAAAGGCATCACTTGTGCAAAACACTGAAGATTTCTCTTGAAACG
>JANHFL010107884.1:0-11767 GCA_032468155.1 Oxyrhabdium leporinum
CATTAAGAAATCCTCTCATTTCCACAGCTGTTCCTTCAGCTCCAGTCATAATAGTAATAAAAGTGGAACAAACAATCGAAGCTCAATCAAGTTCAAAGCGTCCAAAATCCTAGAAGTGTGGTTTAATAAATGGAGCTCTCCTCTCAAGTTTCCATATTGCTTTTTTCCCAGTAGGTATTTATTTCACTCAGTCTCTATTTCTTTCAAAACAAAGTCAGTTATTTAAATGGGCCAATTCCAACGTTTTCTCTATACTCTGATAATCCAAAATATTTTCTAAGTCTGCTCTATTATTTTAGTCTTTTATTCTAGCTTTCCAAAATAGAATGTTTTTCTTATTTCCAGCTCTGGTGAGCATAAAGCTATAAACAGGCAATAAATAGTTAAAAGTCACATCCATTCTCTTGCAAATTTCCAGGAGTATAGGAGTCACTTTTCCTTCTGTCAGTAGATGGCGCTCTCAATGATGGCATAAGTCTCTTTAAAAACATTTCTTCTGCAGCTTAATCAATTATATTTTTAGAGTCTCTTCTCTAGGATTTTTTTTTCTTGTAGTAGTTTATAAAGAGAGTAGAATTGTCTTACTCAGCAACACAGTCTCTGTTCACTGCTTCCCTCACTCCTGCACAGTCTTAGGTGTTCTGATTGCCTTTAGCTTCATGGCTGCCATTTTGACTTGTCTTCGCATGAAGGGGATTTTCCAAGTCAGGGAGGAGAGATGTGGCTCTCCTTGACCTGCAAGGTGCCCCCCCTTACTTCAACACCCCTACAGGATGGTTATGGCTCCTTTAGGAGCCCACCGACAGGGAAAGCTCGGGGCGGGGCTGCGGAGCTTGTGATCCTTGCTCCCGACAGCACCAGAAGTGCAACCGGAAGCTCTGCCCTGAGCTGCTTAAAGCTGCGGCTGGGTGCTGTGGGCCTGTTCCCCTTTCCATTGTCCCCTCCTCCCGTATCCCATTCCCACCCCGCCAGCCCTCATGTTAGTGAGGCTGGCGTCAGTTGCGGCCAGGCCGAGCCATGTCTCAGTACAGAGATCAGGTTGCGCATCTACCCAACTGACCGAGGCACACCCAGCACCAACAAGGGTGGGAAGAAGCTCCAGCAAGAGTGAGGCGACGGAGAATCAGCCCTGGCCACTTCTCCATCCCCCCTGTTGCCCTTACCTTCTCAGGCCAGGCGAGGGAGGCCAAGGAGTGGGGCCAGCCAGTGATGGGACAGGGAGCCACAGCAGAGGGCCCAAAGAGCTGCATATGGCTCTGGAGCTGAAGGTTGCCGACACCCACATTAGCCAGAAGACCACAATGCTATTGGAGAATAGTAGTTTGGCTGCCAATGTACCAGCTTCATTGTAGGAAACCCTCAGGTGTTTCCCAAGGTGCACCACAGGTGGACAAGCTGGTTTTGCATCAGAAAGAAAGACAAGCAGGTCTTCCTTCTGCATCATCCTAGCCCCCTTCCCTCCCCAGAGACACCTTGCAAATCGGTGCTGGCAACAAGAAGCTTCATATCCAGCAGGAATCTGTGTACCTGCATGGAGCACCAACTCATCTCTTCACTGAAGTGGTACCTATTTAACTACTTGCATAGAACATTCATTTGTACTGTTAGGTGGACAGAAGCTGAGGTGAGTGAATGGAGTTCACCCCCATACAAAGTGCTAGGACTTGAACCGTCAGAGCAGAGACCATCTCCAGCATCATTAAGCCACTGAGCCCACCATGCCTCCGATGGTGCATAATTAGTTAAAAGGGAGATCCACATCCAAATATATCTCTCACTGAATTATTCTGCACAACAGGACCTGCACTAAGGCTATGGTAAATCCTGCTACAGATAGTATGTGATGTTCCACTACCCTATTCTCAGTGTCAGGAGAAGAAATGGGAGGACACAAATGAGGCAGTTGTTACTCAGTTTTAGTAATCTCCTTCCTCTTCCTGCAAAGCCAGTTAGGGGGCACGATGGGCCAAAGGTTAGCGAAGTGCAGTGACCCAACTTCTCATCTCCATCTTTGTATTGGATGACTCAATGTCAGGGAGCCCATTAGTTAGGAGTTCCTGTTCCTTTCCGCAGCCTGTCTGCGGACTCTTTTTTCCTGTTGGTGGTTCAGATAGCAATAGCACTTAGATTTATATATTGCTTCACAGGGCTTTACAGCCCTCTCTAAGCTGTTTGCAGAATCAGCATATTTCCTCCAACAATCTGGGTCCTCATTTTACTGACCTTGGGAGGATGGAAGGCTGAGTCAACCTTGAACCGGTCAGGATCGAACTGCTGGCAGTTGGCAGAATTAGCCTGCAATACTGCATTCTAACCACCGTGCCACCAGATGAAATAATGTCGGAAGAGACTCTACAAAGTTTGGAATCACTCTGTGTAATAATATAATACAGGAAGTCCAAAACTGACAACCATTTGTTTAGTGACTGCTTGAAGTTACACCGGCACCGAAAAAAAGTGACTTATGACCATTTCTCACAGTAATGACCATTGCAGCATTCCCCAGGGTCACGCAATCAAAATTCTGACCCTTGGCAGCTGGCGTTTACTTATGACAGTTGCAGTGTCCCGGAGTCATGATCACCTTTTGTGAACTTCTAATGAACAAAGTCAATGGGGGAAGCCAGATTCATTTAACAACTGTGTTACTAACTTAAGAACTGCAGTGATTCACTTAACAACTGGGCCAAGAAAGGTTGTAAAATGGGGCACTTAGCAACTGTCTTCCCTAGCAACAGAAATTTTGGGCTCAGTTGTTGTCAGAAGTCAAGGACTACCTGTAATTAAAATAAAGGAAGGCTTTGAATGTATTTGTTGAACAGGAAGAGTCTAATATACCCAGGCAAATTCACCCTTGTGCTTTTTACGCATAAAGGTAATCTCCACTCCAGAAATATGCCATGTTTCCAGATGTGTATAAATAACCTCAAAAACACTTTATTTCTGTACATTCTGTACAGTGTTCCCTCGGAAACGCTTTGTGTGTACATAAACCAGTATATTATTGTGAAGCATCTTCTGCCCTTTTCTGGAGGTATTTGATTTAAGGGTTACATTAATGATATCCTAAGCTTATTTTTAAGAGGAACACAGCTCCTAAACTGTCAGGCGTGGCTGTGATTTAATGACTAAACAGAATGAAGGAAAACATCTTTTTCATCCAGTCACTGGACAGAACAACATCTGCACGCACTGACTCATATCTCCTTCATATAAATTTTATTCATGATGAATTTGGGTGATTTTGTTTCTGCAGAACTTCATAGCAGCACAGATGTTAGTGACAAACTTTTCAAATGCTTGACATAAAGAAATACAATGAAGGAATTGAAGCGGGGTAATTTGTATAAAGTAGCCAGATGAATTTGAACCAGTTTTCTTTAAAAATTACCTCCAGCATTTCTATGTTAGGAAAAGTATGTATAAATTATTATTTTTTTCTCGGTGGGATCTGGGGTGCTCTTTCCGCTTGGTGGTTCTCTTGCAGACCTTTCATTACCAAACCAGGTAACATCATCAGTGCTGAAGGGAGTGGGGCATTTCCCAATATTACCCAACTTGGTAACAGCAACAGTGGCTAGAAAGGAGTGTGGTTTGCAAACCCCATTTCCTTCCAGAACTGATGATGTTACCTAGTTGGGTAATGAAACATCTGCAACTAAACCACCAAGCTCAGGGATTATCAGAGACCCACAGTTTAACCCTGAGTGACAAATATTATCTTCTATTGGTACTTTTTCTCTCCTGATTTGAATAATGATATGGAGTTATTTTTCCCCAGTACCAGATAGGGACAATAAAATTGACCTCATTAGAATTTTTTTCTTCATTTTTTTTTTTTGAAAGAAGCATAAAGGGAGTTCTCGACTTACGACTACAATTGAGCCCAAAATTGATGCCGCTAAGGGAGACATTTATTAAATGAGTTTCTCCCATTTTATGACCTTTCTTGTCACGGTTGTTAAGTGAATCACAGCAGTTACGTTAGTTAGATGGTTGTTAAGTGAATCTGTCTTCCCCATTGATTTTGCTTGTCAGAAGGCCGCAAAAGCTGATCATGTGACCCCGGGACACTGTGACCGTCATAAATATGAACCAGTTGCCAAACATCCAAATGCTGGTTACGTAACCATGAGGATACTGCAATGGTTGTGTTAAAAATGGTCATAAGTCACTTTTCTGAGTTCCATTGGGTTTTTTTGTGTTTTTTTGTAAGTTTTTATTTTATTTTTAATACAAACAATCTTCCGTTACACCGTGTGTCGTCTGGGTTCAAATATTTTGCAGTAGTAATTAAAATTACAACTATATTCTTTATATTAGTGTTTTCTAGTTTTATCTTACTACTGAAATATATATCAGTCATTATAACGCCCATCATCTTAACATGTTTAATTCAATTCACCTATTTTCTCCTTTGCTACTTTTCTTTTATCTCTAATTTTTATATTTATTCGCTAGTGTTTTCTGAGTTCCACTGTAACTTTGAATGATTGCTAAATAGTTGTAAGTCGAGCCTGTACTTCTTTCTTTCAAGTTTTAAAATCCCATTATTAAGGTGTATTGATTTGTTAGATTTACCGATAATCCTAACTTAAAAACTGCCCCGTATTATGTCTGCTCGAAGTTACACCAATGCTGAAACAGTAACCTTAAGGCTAGACTATGCAGAAATGACCATTGCAGAATCCTTGTAATCATGCGATCATCATTTGCACACTTCACAATTGGCTTCTGACATGGAGAAGCCAGCAGTTAAAATCCCAAGCCACGGCCATGTGATATCTAACTTAATGACTGTGAAACTTAGCAATGAAGTTGCTGATCCCAATTGTGGTCATTAAGTGAGGACTGCCTGTATTATCCCGAGTGGTTTTGCTTTTCCCCCACCTTAAATACACAAAGTTACCATTTACCGAGTCAGATTGCATCCCGGTCTTGGAGTCTGGTGACAACTACTTCAAGGATGTAGGGTGAGATATTCCCCACGATCTCCAACTTGATTCTTTCAGTTGGAGATCTGAACCATGATGCAAAACAAGGCAGTGACAACAGAACTTATTTAGGATGAGTCCTTGTCTTTCCTTTCTCAACATCCTCCCCAACCCAGACTGGATGCTGGCCAAGGCACCATCCCATCCAAAATTGATCTACGAATGATCCTGAATTTTAACTGACCCATGCTATTTACAGGAGCATTAATACAATCTAGGAATAATGGGTCCACGAAATATGGAAATCCTACCTTGCGTCCTCACATAGGCACTCAGAGCAAGCATAATCCATAATGCAAGCAGGAACCATTGTGGCTTGAGTTGACTGTCTAACCCGCTGACAACATCCATCACCCTTTTATAGCTTCTGAAGGACTTGAAATATAGCTTATTTCAAATTCACAAATGTCATTTTGAAACTATAATATCTTGTCTGGAATAGTAGGTGTGGCCCTCAGTCATATCATGTACAAAATGGGCTGGGGGCAGGTCTTGGAAAATGAGATGTCTACACGTTGCATTAGCTATCTCCTTCCTGATGGGTTACATTATTATTTTTAGATATATTTTCTTTGGTAAATGATCGAGAGAAGTTTATTTGCCAAAGGAGTGGTATATTAGCAATATATCTTGGGCTTGTTGTGATTATGGTGGTGGTTGTTTTTTGTATTGTTCTAATTTGCTTATTTTTTTATTTTGGTTTCCTTTTGCCAATATTGAACATTTTTTGGATTGGGTAAGTTATAAGTAAGGGAGGGAAGGAAGGAAGGAAGGATAGACAAGGAATCAGAAGTTGCCATTCAACAGAAAGTGTATTTATAAAAAAGCGTGGAGGAATAGTGAGCAGATATAATATATTTGGTTAGATTTTGGATGAAAAGACATTCTTAACAATGAACTGAGAATTTGCCTTGAGGTGAGAAGGCTCTAACCATGTAACCAATCATGACAAATACAGATGCGTTTTATCTAAAAAATATTAAAAGATAGGATGTCTATATGGTGAGAGAGTGCAACTATCATTAAGCGTCCATTATTGATCCAGTGAGCATACACAAAGTGACTTCTCTTCACATACAGTGCATCTGGAAGAGTCTCAGGCCTGGTATTTTCCAACTATTGGACCACAGCAGCTACCTTGCCATCCAGCACAAGCCATTTCTATTGGCTGGAGATGGTGAGAGTTGTAATCCAAGGCATCTGAAAGATGCCACAAAATCAAGAAATTTGCCTTTACATCTGCAATAAATTTGCAAACGCTTTATAACTGCTGCTCCCATAAAATAACAATTAGTCCCTAATTATCTCTTTTCAGGACTGTCATTTTTCATCCGAAGCTGTGCGTTGCCAGTTCTGATGCATCTTCCTGGCAGAAAGGAGGATGAGGTGGCATTCAGAGAAAGAAGAGTTGGGAGAATCACTTGGTGGCAAGAGGCCAAAACAGCTGCTCTCTAAGCACTGACAACCCACTTGCTCTAGGGTGCACATTAATTAACTCCCCCGAGATTCCCAAGAATTAAAGTACTTTTGTAATACTTTAGGAGATATATAATGGTAACTTGGCATAGCTTGGGATACCAGGCTCCAAGTTTTTTTGAAGGCGGACCAAATAGCCCCAAAAGTTGTCCTGCTCTGAGGTTGGGATCCTAACTGTTACAGAAAGTAGCCTGGTGTGAATCCAGCCCTCCAAGAAGTATGTACTATATTTCCTCCAATTATTGGTTGATGTGATGGAATGTAGTCTGGATTCCCAGGAGGGAGGGGGTGCATTCCAAATGAATAAGAGGCATCTCAGTTGAAAAAGTTTCTGAGAGAAAGACAGCTCCTCTTTAATAGCTCTCAGATTATGCGCTTGGTGAAGATAGCAGAGTGCTTCAGTTTAGCAAGATTCTGTCATAGGTATGGAACAATAAAGAAATCTACTTGGAAGAATTGCCACATGGCTTTCTTAGGGATTTTTGGGGTGTGTGGGTGGGGAGAGAGGGCCTAACAGCTGAAGCTCAAAACATTTGCTTTGACTAAGACTTTTTAAGCTCGTAATTTTGAGGAATGATTTTGGATGGAGTCTGTGTAATATGAATTCAACTGAGCCTGTTCCACAACAATATGACCAGTTGTAGATTCTTGTTCATTTATTCCTTTCATCTGTGAACATGGTAAGAGTTTATATGTAGTCCTTGACTTATGACCATTCATTTAATGATCATTTGAAGTTATGACAGTACTGAAAAAAGTCTTATGACCAGTCTTTAAATTTATCCTGTATAATATTTAGTTTATTCAAAGAAAGTTAAAATACAAAATACCAAAATATTTTTTAAAATGGACAAAAGTAAAAAAGCACAACAAACATGAAAAAGAAAAAGGATCTTTAAAAAGGACTAACACATATACACATAATATCTTCCCCAGTTGAATGCTGATTAATATAATAGAACAATGTTAGTTTCCCACCTCTTGCAAAACTGGCCAAAAGAATTTTAAACTACTAAATCTGTTTACAAATTGTTAGCCAGTCATCTATATACCATATTATTAACAAAATAGGAAAAACAATAATAATAAAATATATTGAAGTATAAAAGTATGCATGAAGTTGACTCTGTTATTTCTGAGTCCATATTTGTTCCCAGCCATTTATTTCTGGGAAATCACATTCGTATTGGCTATGAATATTTTCTGTGGTCTGTGTTGTTTCCAAGTCCATATTTCTTTCCAACAAATCTACTGCTTTGAAAAGAAGTTCCTTTTGTAGTTAGTATTAAAGTATTTAGGTTCAGTTTCTTCAGAATGTTTTCCACAGTCTTTATGAGTTCATTAAACCTTTTAGAAAAGAATTCAGCTAAAGACTGCATGTTGCTAAACAGTCTCTTCACACACACACACACACACACACACACTGAGTGTCAGCCTCCTCCTTCTCCCTGTAATTCAATATGTTGTTGATCAATGAAGTAGGTAAGTAAAGCAAGGAATAAACAAAAGAACAGAATATATTTTCTGACTATTTTGATCCAAAAACTTAATGCAGGTTAATAAAATACAGATTCCCTGTACTGAACATTCAATGATATATAATTCAAATAGATTCAAATAGATATTTAAATATAAACACTTTCACCATCCAGAGGCAAGATCTATGTTTCCATGTGGAAAAGCAGAAGTTGATAAAAAATAAATCAAAGAGAAAGCAGAAAAAACAGTACAGCAGGGAGTTGAAATAAATCAGCATTTAACCAGCCAATTAACATTTAAAGACAAAGAACAAAAACAAAAGTTCAAAAAATGAAGTTAAAAAGTCCTAGGCTTGCTTACAAAAATGTGCTGGTAGGAAGAGATGTTGAAAAGACCATTAAACTTTCCAGTTGCTCCCACAGGGAGTTTCAATCTTCAAGATTCCCCTTCCCAGGTGGATCCACAGCCATCCAAAAGTCATCTTTGGTCATTTCCTAAGTCATCATAATTCTCTTTTAACAACCCCATAATTCTCTTTTAACAATCCCTTGTGGGGTGGAGTCTGGGCAACTGAATGGAGCTGAGCGATTACTGGCCGGATGTCTTTCCTGTCGCAATGTGGAGTTTTGTTCAGCAGAACTGAACAAAACTCAGCAGGATCACTTCCTAAGTGACCCCATTCAAATCCAGGGGGGCAGAACTGCCAAAGAACCAGCTCTGGCAGTAAACACAGCAGATGGTAGGTAAGAGAAAGAAATCCCTTACCCTTCAGCAGCCATCTTGGGGATAAGTCTCACCTAGTCCTCACATTTATGGCTATCGCAGTATTCCCACAATCGTGTCTTCAACATTTGGGTGCTTGGCAACTGTGATGCATTCACAACATTTGCAATGTCTCAGGGATATATGGTTATGATTTGCAACCTTCCCTGGGGCTTCTGACAAGCCGAGTGAATAAGAAAAGACAGATTCATTTAACTGCCAAGGGAAAAAATATATTGTAAAATCACAACTCCCTTAATGACCACAATGCTTAGCAATGGAAGTCCCAGTCCCAGCTGTGATCATAAATCAAGGACTAATCCAGGACTGTGGTCATAAATCAAGGACTACTACACGGAATGGAAGCCTACTTGACCTTGGAAAATATCTTTCTTCCATGATTATCAGCTGCCAGACTCTGAGTAGATGGACTTGAGGCTGTGATAACATACTCCTTCATCTCATTAAGTTCTTTTCCAAATGCTGCCTTACCATATTAGACTGGAAATGAATCATGCACAAAAATAAGTGTGTGTGTGTGTGTATGTGTGCAAATAAAAAAACATGGATGACACATGAGGTTTACAAGATATTGAAAGCATGGAATATGGCTTTTAAATCCGGGGATATGCTGGAGCTTAGAACAGCCAGAGCTAATTTGAAAAGTTCCATAAAAATAGTAAAGCAAGCCCATTGTCAGAAAATTCAGACCCTTTTTCAGGACCCTACGAACACCAGCCGTATGTGGCAAGGCATCCAGGCCATTACAGACCATAAGGTGGCCCCATCATGTTGTAAGGATGACAACAAGGACTTTTTAAATAAGCTGAACACGTTATTTGGAAGATTCAAGACATCGAATAGTACTCTTGCAAGGAAAGCTGTGCCCCATCCTGATGAGCAAGCTTTAGTTTTGATGTTACCTCAGTCTGGAGGATATTGCAGAAAGTTAACATTCAGAAAGCTGCAGACCCGGATAATATCCCTGGGTGTGGTCTTAGGGAGTGTGCAGATGTGTTGGCTTGTGTTCTTATAGATATTTTCAGTCTTTTATGGCAGCAGGCAGTGATCCCTTCACGTTTTAAGACTGCCATTATTTTGCCAGTGCCAAAAAAAGTCTTCAACTGCGGATCTGAATATTTAATTGTCTTTTGAGACAAGGCATCAACATTTTATTTTTAACGTGTGCCAGTGTGTTCACAGGAAAAAAGTGGCAATAAAGATAATCTTATCTTATGTGTGTGTGAAAATCTATTTTTTTTCCCTAGTGGAAGCATTTTTTAATGAGTTATAGAGTATTATAAAATACAAAAGTAAATAGAAAAGCAGTGAGGGGAGGAAGGGAAAGGGAGAAGAGAAGTGAGGAAAGATGGGGGGCGGAGGGGGAGAAAAAGAAGCCTTGACTTCCAACTCTCCCTGTTGCAGTAAAATAAGGCATTAACATCAAATTACAACTGTTTGCTTTTCCATAATAGTATGAACAAGCCATTTCTAGAAAGATCTATCAGTCTAATCTGTAAAACCCAAAATCCAAGTTTCATTCTTTTCCACACCAAGCACAAAGTCCAGAAGCGGTTTCCACGTGGAAACAAAAGGACTTATGTCCTTTTCTTTAATCAAAGTAGTCACTTTTGCCGTTTCAGCCAACTCCATCAACCTCTGCAACCATTCTTCCATGGTAGAGTTCTTTTTCCATTAGGCCCCAAAGGAAAAGTTCTGATTTCATTTTTATCTCCATTTTCAAAATTTTCTGTATTAAAATATGAATCATAGTCCAAAATGTTTTTTGATTTATCACGTCCACTATAGATGATAAAAAGTCCCTTCTTTGCGTTCATACCTCCAGCATTCATTTGATATACCTTTATACATCTTCGATAACTTACTGGTGTTAAATACCAGCGATACATCATCTTATAGAAATTTTCTTTTAGATTATAATTTAATGTAAATGTAAATCCTTCATCCTCATATTTTCCCATTGTTCAAGCATCGCATTATATCCAAAATTCCTTGCCCACTGAAAATCTTTTTTTTTTTTTAACATCATGATGCCTTCAACATAATTGAAGCTTCCAATGGTTGGACTAATGATTCTGTAAACAGAGAAAGACAGAGAGAAATTATTGGAAGTTCTTGCAACCAAGTTAGATATATGGGTAATTGGATATACAGATAGTCCTCAACTTACAACAGTTCACTTAGTGACCATTCAAAGTTACAGTGGTACTGAAAAAAGTGACTTATGACCATTTTTTACACTTATGAGCATTGCAGCATCCCCAGGGTCACGTTATCCAAATATGGACACTGGGCAGCTGACTCATATTTGTAACGGTGGTAGAATCCCAGAGTCATGTGATCCCCTTTTGTGACTTTCTGACAAGGAAAGTCAATGGGGAAACCAGATTCACTTAAGAACCATGTTAGTAACTTAACAGTTGCAGTGATTTGTTGAACAACTGTGGCAAGAAAGGTCGTAAAATGGGGCAAAATCCACTTAACGACTGTTTTGCTTAGCAACAGAAATTTTGGGCTCAGTTGTAAGTCAAGGACTATATTAAAAACTGGATTACTCCTGTTTAATGGAGCGCTTCCTTTTCCAATTTTCCCCTCACAACCGCCATCTTGGGAGATAGGTTGGACTGAAAGAGAGCACTTTGCCCAAAACTACCCAATAAGCTTTCACGGCTGAGGACGATGTGAACAGATTTGAACTTGGATCACCCCAGTCCTCGGCTTCTTAGCCACTAAACCATTGGGCCCAGCCTTCCATTAGCTGTCCTCATCAGGTTTCCATTTTATTATGCAGGGACAACGGGGCTCATTTCATTCCTTAATTCATCGTTCCCTTCCCAGATATCTGGAAAACAGAATGTATCCTTTTTAGGAGTCCAGAGTCACACCAGAGGAAAAAAGAGGGCAGCTTGCTGACAGCCAGGCTATTCTCTTGAAGTCTCCTCAGCCTCCGAAGTGAAATATAATAATAATAATAATAAGTTTAATTTATATACCGCCCCACTCCGAAGACTCGGGGCGGTTCACAACAGTTATCT
>JANHFL010107992.1:0-11764 GCA_032468155.1 Oxyrhabdium leporinum
CTCCGCCGCCTCCGCCAAGTCCCAGGAGGCCGCCCACGCGGTCTTCGGCGCCCCGAGTCCGGCTCCGGGTCTCCGCCCGTCGCCGCCCTGAGTCCTCCAACGCGGCCATGTCCAGGCCCGAGCCGGGGGGGGACACCCCGGCAATCCGCGCCCGCCGGGGTCCCCATGGCTTCACTCCTGGCTTGTCTGCGGAGGACGCCGTCCGGCCAAACCAGGTTGCCGAGAAGGAGGTAGAGCCGCTGCAATTCCCGCTGTTCCCGCTCCGCTGCCGCCGCGCACGTTAAGGCCGGCGGCGGCCAGGATGTTGGTCTGTCTCCCGTGACCTGAAGTGGCCAAGGCTACTCGGCCACCAGCGCCTCGGACGCTTCCCTCTTGGGCTCGTCCTTGTGGGCGAAGGGCGACTAGAAGACGATCTTCACCATGGTGGCGGCCGGATCTCCACGCCGCAACCAGGTTAGACCATGCGGCCCCTCCCTGGCTCCACGCACTCTGCGGCCTCGGAAGACGCACCATGTTGGGCGAAGGAGGGCGGGAGCCTGCCGTCCTCCAAAGAGCGCCTGGGACTGCAGTTCTGCCCCGCAGGGGAGGAGGAGGAGGGAGAGGGAGCCCCGGGTAGAGCCCTGCTCCGCGGTTGAGCCTCGGAAGACGCACCATGTTGGGCGAAGGAGGGCGGGAGCCTGCCGTCCTCCAAAGATCTCCAAATGTTGTGGAAGCAAAGTGTCAACACAAGCCAATTGAAGAAACGCAGGGAGCTCACAAAACAAATGATTCACTTGATTCCGTCCACACAGCAGAAGCCTAAGAACCATCACTGTATGAACTAGTGAGTTGCTGAAGCCACTTATCCAAGAGACAGCAGCCATTGTGGAACACAGATAATGGCTCATAATGGTAGTGTAACGCAGTGGATGACAGATGGCGGCATAGCGATCATAGGCCATGACAGTTAGCAAAATACACTCCACAGAGGCCAGAGCAAGGGAGATATAGAGCTGAGCCACACAGCCACCGTAAGTGATAGTCTTCCTTTTTCTCCAGAAATTCACCAGCATGTGGGGCCCAATGGTGGTGGTGAAGCAGAGGTCAAGGAAGGAAAGGTTGCTGAGGAAGAAATACATGGGGGTATGGAGCCCTGGATCTAGTATTGTCACCACAATGGTAGTTGTGTTGCCCAGAAGGGTCATCATGTAGCAGACAAGAACAAGGGCAAAGAGCAACATCTCCAAGCGTGGCCGGTCAGCCACTCCCAGTAAGATGAATTCTCCTTGGTAGCTTTGATTTTCCCATGAGATTTCCCTGTTCATTATCTATACACATTAGAACAAGTAATGACACACAAAAGGAATCTGGTTCTAACAACTGACAGCAATCTAGCATGATCAATTGATTCCCATATTTGAAGTGGGGATTGAATTTTGTCCCCAGTAATCTGGATTAAATTTAACTAGTGCACTCTATGAAAATGATTGGAGGTCCATATTCATTGGCACTGTTTTCTCAACCATCTTATACCTTAACAACCTCAAGGGACTTATAGTGTATGGATGGAAACTTAAAGGTTTACTCCATTTACTTTCTTGCCTATTGCTTGGTCCTTATCGAAAAGATAGCTAATATAAGGTCATACCTGAGAGTTGCTACAATTGTATCAGAAACCACATATAATCAATATAAATGCTGAACATCAAACAGTGTCCACAGTCTGCTAGAATTCCTTTTCCAGTCCCAGAATGGATAGAGTCAAAAAAAATGGTGATTATTTTTAAAGGCTGCTTTGAAAGATAAGCCTCAAATTGTCACCTCAAGTCACTGTTCTTATGCCTGGATTTCCCTTGTCATAAGTACAGTGTCTTAAAGCAACTTATTTTTTAAAAAGCCCTTAAATTTAAAATATAAATAAGACAAAGTCCCCCAGCTAAGAACTTCATCAATGCAGAAGACAAAGAACATTTATCTCATCCCTACTATTTGCAAGATTCTTGCAGTTGCTGTTTTGCCTTTAAATGATCATCCTGATTGTGCACATTCCCCAACTGTGTAAAGGATTATAACAATATTTAGATCAGAACTTTCTTTGAAAACAATCTCCTCCATCCAGGAAAATTAAGGGTTCTATTGTATTTATGTCCACTGTTCTTCTCATGTATACAGTCTATGAATTCCCAGGTAGTCAGATATCAATCATAACACTGAGCAGTGCTGACCTTGTTTGGGATAGGACCAAACAGATTGGCAAGACTGGTTGACTTGGGAGTCCAATTTTGTGCAATGGAGCTGAGATTTCTTGAGATGGTGGAAGATCAAAACCCTAAGACTCATTCTGACCTAGCCTCAAAAATCTAGGGTGATGGAAATCGCCCATCTCTGTCTTGTAACTGAGCGGGCAAGGATGAATATCCTGATTAATCAGTTGGTTGATTGATAATGTGCCATCCATGGATTCTCACTTCTAGGAATCACATAGATTTTCTACACAGCATGCTACAAAATACCTTTTTTAATTGGTTGAAAGAGACCAAGAAGAAGATGTAACAAGTCTGGGAAAGGAACTCTTGCCAACCATTTCAAATGACTCTAAGACCACAAACAAGCATATAAATCTCTGCCTGCCTTTTGTTCAACAAAGGAAAGGAAGTTGCGTGGACAAGATCCTCAATTCTGGAAGCCACAGATGAATCTCAGCACCCCATAGATTTTATTAGGATTTCAGGCATTAAATATACTAAAACTCCTTTATTTCCATCACCATTTCCAAGACACCATCATCTGTCTTGTACATGTAGGTTTTCTAGAAGCCTCCTTCAAGTTTCTGTATAACAACAAAAAAAGTTAGGTTGTTCTGCTAGATCTTCTCCCCACCTGCAACTCATTTATTCCTTTATTCAGGTATTCATTTATTTAATCATATTTATACCCCGCTGAAAACTGAAGACTCAGAGGTTGAAACAAAAATGCTTGCTGAAGTGCTTCTTGGCCAATGAAGGAAAGTTTCAGGAAAAGAGGAGACAAGATGTCATCTCCTATCCCACAACTATCACACCCACAAGAAATTAAGGAATAGGATTAGGAAATTGACAGCTAGGAGCAAAAGAAGATCAAGATCCTGCGGATTTAACAGTGAAGGAATTCCAGCAGGTACAGAATCAAAGAAAGAGAAAACTGAAGCAAATTTTAGTGTGCAAGAGAGGAGAAATGAAAGAACACCCTAGCCCCCGCCCTTTTCTCTTGACCATCCAGCAGCCTTGCCTGTCTGATGACTTACAAATCTACTGGATTACATTCATAACCCACCTTGCATTCAGGGGCTCAAAGCCATTATACATAATGCCCCTTCCCCCTTTCTTTCACACAAGTGCCTTACAAAGTAAATTGGCCTGGAAGAGAGAGGAGTTGTGTGTGGGAGAGAGAGAGTCACTCAGAAAATGTCTCTTACTAAAGATGCACTTGAACCTGGATCTTTGAACCCAAGTTTGTTTCTTGGGCAAAGACAAAGGATTGGACCAAAGTCACCCAGGAAGTCTATTGGGCAGGGTGGGGGGGATTACAACTTGGGGTCAACTTTTTCACGTTTTAGCTAGTATGTTATCCAGACTATACATGTTGAAGGCATAGATATAACATTTCCATGTTATATTCCATGCAATACTCCTACAGGTCTCCATTCGTTCATGTAAATGCAGCATAATGGATAGATGTGGGAACCCACAAAGACTTAGCTTGGCTTCTCTCTTTAAATTGCAACAGCAGAATGCTGGAAGTTACTGTTCATATTTTCCCCCAAATATATATTCTTATACAAGTTTCCCCTTAAAACTGATATTTATATAAACATGCTTGTGTATGTATGTGTATAGTTAAAAAACACTTCACAGTTTGTGGATTTCATTATGTAGCTGCATTCCATTTTGTATATTAATTTGGGGTGAGTATTTCCCAAATCAATACAAATTAAACAAATATCTTCATTTCTAGGACTATTATCAGGGCTTTTCAAAAATATGTCTAATATAAACTGATGTTTTTTGATGAAAAGACACATTCAACAATCACCTTAGTACTTCTAGCAGAGATTAGAACTAGGATGTTTAATGAATTTGTCCATAACCAATGAATATTTATATGCAACACACAGTATTTCATGATCAAATGAAACAATCAAAAACATTCAAGGGAGTTCTAGAAAGAATAAAATCTATACCTTCATCTTGGCTCTTCCAGATCAGTGTGTTTGAGAATATTTACAGATATTTCATAAACAGACAATAATCAACCTGATAAGGGGAGAAGTGGAGCAGGATGGTAGAATTATAGGATCATTGGGCTAGAAGGGATCTTAGAGGTCTTCTCATCCAACTTTCTGTCCTTTTTCCATCCTGGATAAACAGTTTTCCAGTTTGTTCTTGGAAGCCTCCAGCAACTCACAACTCCAGGAGGCAAGCTGTTCATTGATTCATTGTTCTCGCTGACAGATTTTATAAATATTTTCAAGGACAAGGAGGAGGAATAAGACAGATTATTCCTGCCTACCTCTAATCACTTGGTGAAAGTTGTTGTAATGTTGTCACAGAGTTGTGATGGAACAATTAGGAGCAAATGAAGACATCACTCCCCAGAGTCCAGCAAAGCCCAAGAGCTCCTTTTTTTGCAAAACTCACCCAAGAAAGGATAGATAACATCAGAGAAGTAATAGGAGCAAAGATCCTGGAGTGGAAGGAAAAGACCTGCACATGTTTGGCTTGGATCACAGTGGAAGACGTCTCAAATGGCATCAGAAAATTGTATTTGCTATTCGCAGAAATATTATAATGGGATAAATGTGCATGCAGCCTTTGTAGCAAAAGGTGCTACATCAACAGTTGTAAACAAGACACCCCATAGACATTTTAATTGCTCTCTTGTGTTTCTATTAAATTTATGCCCACATATTTACATGCAATTATGGGTAGCACACTTCTAGAAGCATATTGACACCGTAATTCGAAAGATGGTATAAGAAATTGAAGGCAAGCTAAAGGAATTTGGTTGTTCAGCATAGAAAAAAACACACCCAAGACTTAGAGGAGATCTGATAGCCATGTTCAGATACATTAAAGGGAGTTCTAGGGAAAATGGTCAAGAACTATTTTGCCATGCCACAAAAACTAAAACCAGAAATAATGGTTACAAGTTGCAACTACAGATTTCATTCAAATGTAAGTCTCCCTTTTCCCAGTCATTTTGAGGTATGCTATACAGGTATCCTTGGTTAATGATGGTAACTGGGAATGAAATTTAAGTTGCTAAGCTATGCATTTATAAAATGTGACATCACCTCAGTTCATTGCCTAGCAATGGCAATCATGGCAATCAACGTTGGTATTCTTAACTGAAATTCACTGGTCATCAGGGTAGGACCCGGCCTGATCCAAGCAATTCCTAGCTTGGTTCCCCCCAGCCCCAAGCCTTAGTAAGCTAGGATACTGCCTCCTCTGCCTTGTTCTGAATGTCCCCATCTCCCCCCCCCCAATTTATGCCCTTATGTCTGCCTGCCTATCCAAAAGGGGTGCCCGTCCCTCAATGCCCATTCAGGTCTCAGTTATACATGCCTTGCCAGTCCTTTAATCCCTAATAAGATTCTCAAGGAGAAGAACCTTATTTGCACAAGGAACCAAGAACTATACAAGGATTTGCTCAGAGTAGTTTCTTTATTGCTTCTCTATAGACAGGAGTCTTGCCAGACTAAAGCACAAACCTCCATAACTATTGGATATACCCTGTGAAAGGCTAGGGACCTTGGCTCTCTTCCTGCATACCAAAGATTCTCTTTGCTTCTCCCTCCTGCAACTCTGCACCACATTCCACCACATTTGCATAACTTTGTGTTGTGTGAAACTTTGAAACTATTTCTGGACTATCCATGGTCACTCATACCCTTGTGACCTCCCGAATGGACTACTGCAGCACACTATTCATGGGCTTGCCATTGAAGAGCATTTGAAAGCTTTACCTGGTGCAAAATGCAGCACCATGAGCAGTTAATAGTGTGGATTATTTGATATAAATGATGCCACTGTTCCACAAGCTGTATTGGTTGCCAATTTGTCTCTGAGTGCAATTCAAAGTGCTGACAGTAACCTTTAAAGCTCTATATGGCTTGAGGTCAGGTTGCTTATGAGCCTATCTTCTCTCGTCTCTGTCTTATCCAATCCCACAGGAAGGCCCTGCTCTGGGCACTGTTGGCCAAGGAATGTTGGGTGTTGGAGCTCCATATGAGAACCTTTCCTGTCATGGCACCCACCTTCTGGAACATAATTTTCCAGAACTTGAAGGACTGGATTGGGGAATCCAATGGGTTCCATAAATCCCTGGAGAGTGGCTGGTGTTCAATGTGACGATTTGGTTGCCGGTGAACCACACAGCAGTTGAAATGATTGTTTATACTGCATGTGTATCTGAAAGGATCTCTTCAACTCAATCCAATCATGAGGAGCTTTAATTTTTAATAGGGCTTTGGAGTCCTGCAGATGGTATGAAAGAGATTTTGTATTTCATGGCATCCAGAAAGGGTGCATTGCTGACTCTGGCTTATATAATGATCTTCAAAAGCTTGTGATGAGAATGCAATGGTCTGCCTACAGGGAAAAATTGGGAAATGTTCTCCAAAGGGAAGAAATCATGAGAAAACTCTTTCTGTGGAAGTAGGAATAGGCAGGAAAGCTGCAAAGTAATGGAAAGAGCACAATGCTGGCAGGATTTGTGACAACAAAAGCTGTAAACCAGACTGGATTTGATAAAGCAATAATAAAATCAGCTCCAATACCCATTAAAAGAAAATTTCAAGTACTTCAAAAGATGCCTTTTTTGCAGGGGAACAAACAAAATCGGGAACAAAAATTCATGGGATAGACTTGACACAAATGTGCTAGTGATTACAAACTAAACAGATTCCAGAGATTAAGTTCTCTAATGTATGAAAGTGAACTATAAATTGTGTGATCATCTCTGGGGCTTTCGTTTTTGGCTTTCTTTGCTCTTTTATTTATAGCCTTGTCTACTGCTACGTAAGGTACAATAAAAAAAATCCTTACAAGTAACAAATAGGGAGCCATTTATCATTCACCTACAAATGGAGCTGTGAATCATTGGCTTAATTCTTCATTGTTAGTCTTTGGAGAGCTTTGTGTACCTGTGTGTTCCTCAGAGTATGGATCAGTGGATTAAGTATGGCGGTGGCAAATGTACTATATAGAAAAGGGAGAAAAAAATTGCCTCAGTCAGTGACAGGCTAGAGATAATTGAAGATGATGGGTCTATAGAAGACTGACACCACCATCAACTGGGAGGAAGAAGAGTTGAAAATCCTCTTCCTGCCCTCAGCACTACGGCTCCTATATAGCTATTAGAGACTATGATGAAACTGGTGCTAGAAGGAACCCCACGCTATCAGGAAACATCGCTTCAATAAGTGAAGTATCAACACAGGCCCTTTTTAGAAAGGCAGGAACCTCACAAAAGAAATGATTGTTACTGTCTATATGAAAGAGTTGCTGAAGCCATTCAGCCAGAAGAAAATAGTGATTCTGCAGGGGATGACACACATAGCAGCCATAGGCCACGACAGCGAACAAAATACACTCTGTGGAGCCCAAAGCAAGAGGAATGTACAATTCGGTCACCTAAGCATCATAAGAGATGGCCTTTTTTTAGTCTCCAGAACCTCATCAGCATTTGGGGCTGGTGAAGCAGAGGTCAAGGAAGGAAAGATTTCTGAGGAAGAAATGCACGGGCATATGGAGCCCTGGATCTGGTCTTAATATTGCAATCCAGGGGTCCCCAACCTGTGGGCCGCGGCTCACTACTGGGCTGCAACCTATTTGCAATAAGGGCACATGAGTGGCTGACTGACACACATGAGCATTGCGGGGGCTCGTGGCCCCATTCACGTGGGCATCGCAAGCACTCGGGGCCTTACTCGCACAAGCGCTGCGAGTTTATGCAGCCCCACTGACACGAGCATCCCAGGAGCTCGCAGCCCCACTCGGGCAAGCATCATGGGCACTTGCGCCCACACATGCACAAGCAATGGTTGCTCACATGCGTACACGGCTGACCCTCCCACAAAACCATCCCCTATTTTCCCCCTCCACCCCCCACTCTGGGCTGCCAACCTGGAAAGGTTGGGGAACTCTGCTGTAATCTACTCTTGATACCACAATGATAGTTGTGTTGCCCAGTTGCTTTATTGTTGTCACAGGCTCAAGACAGAATAATTAGTGGCATATTAGACATTACCCTCCAGGGGTCAGCAAAGCCCCAGAGGGTCTTGAAACCATTTGCAAAATCTCATTCTTGAAGGATAGGTTGCATCAGAGAAGTGATAGGGGTAAAGATACAGGAATGGGAAGAAAAAAATCTGCAAAAGTTTGGCTCAGTACACAGGTTGAATAAATCTCAAATGAATGAGATAATTGTATTTTCTATTTGCAGGAATTGCCTGATGAAACAAATCCATGTGCAGTCCTTGCAGCACAAGATGCTAGGTGAAGAGTTGTGAGCAATAAATAGGCACACCATGCATCCAGACACTTTTATTGCTTATGTTTTTGTCAAATGTGTCGATACATCTACACAGCACACAGGAATTATTGGTTCTTGAAAATTATTGGTTCTTGAGCTCTAAGAACCTCCAAGCCACTCCCACCAACACTGACAGAGCAATCCTACTGGATATATACTGATAGATAGAACATAAAGTGAAAGCAAGCCCCACTCCTTACTAGCACTGAAAATGAAGTTTGAGTAATGAAATCTCTACAAGAAAACCACCAATCTCACAGAGCACCAAGTTCCCTACAATTCAACCCTCACCCACAATTATCCTCTTTTATCCATACTGATAGAATGGAATGTGTTAGCTTATTACAAACAAAAGTTTCCTTATCTAAGCTAAAACAGATGCCTCTTTATGCATAATTAAAACAGATGTCTCTTTATCGTAGAGTTAAAATAGAAGTCTCCTTAAATGGGCACTTTATCTTTCCTATACATATGTTTTTCTATGCTACATATCTTCCCTTACATGGGCTTTGCTATGTGATACTATGTTATTTATAGCAACAGGAACTAGCCTTTATAAAATGACATTACTACTGCCTATACAATCTTTCATCACTTCTTAATTTTTAAACATATAAGGAAAATATTCCAACACAGGTTTATAGAATTAAGTATGTATTTAGCTTATTGTGATAAAGTTGAAGTTCTGTTGTTTCTGTTCTGTTTATTCAGAGTTACCAGATCAAAAACAAAGGTGAAGTGGAATTATTTTGTGGAATTATTTTGTGGACGTTTTTCAGGCTGTGTAAGCAGCCCAGAGGAGTTAATGGAAGAAGGCATGCTGGTGCAGAATATAAACAATTCTGTAACAATCAAAGGCCAAAACTCAGGTAGCATTCAGACTTCAGTGGAAAGAATAGAAGAGTGGAGGAGAATTACAGTGGAATACCATAACTAGTGGTATGGAATATTACCAACAGTATTGATTTGTAAATTTTGATGGTATCCACTCATTGACACATGTCATAGGTGTGATTCATAATGAAATAGTGTCTTTTGAATTTTGAATTCATGAGGCATGGAATGTCAACCTCCCTTATTCTTATTCTTAAGATAACCGTACACATTTCCTGAAAGGAAAAAAAAAACATGGGCTACAAGTATTCAACCTGCCTATTCCAGTGAAAACATATGTTCCATGTAGATTCAAGGTGGGTTTTACAAAGCACTGTGCTGATGTAACCAAAAGAATTTCATGCGCAGTTGTGTCTACAATTATTTGAAAACTTATTAGAACTCACATGTTTCAAACACAGAATGTCTGTTCTAGAGAAGAATGATCAACTCATCATCTCCTGTTTTAGATGAGATGAGAGAGCATCTCTTTAGAGTAACAAAGAATTTAGTGGAATTTTAAAAACTTCAGTTAAACTAAAAGATATAATCAGAAATGCTTCTTCCAAAAAATAAAATAATCTCTGGATGACTGTCTTGCCTTTGTAGGTTGCTGTTATGGCTTGAAGGCTGTTTGGGGTCCGTCCCCCCCTCTCTCATTCTAATGAAAATCATACATTCCTGGTGGGAATGCTCTCCCTCTGTAAGGTGGCCTTTGGGGTTTAATTACCCACTGCTACCTGAAGAATATGTAGTTTGGCTCTAGGAGTTCACTCTGAGTTCTGATTCTCTAGAGCTCTGTGGCAGTTTTCCAAGTGATCTCCTTGTTATTTGCAATACATGTATATGCTAGAGTTCCAGCAACCAAATTTGCTTCCTTTTTTAGAAACATAAAGGCAGGCAATCTGTTGCACATACAGGCAAAGAGAGCAAGGTTCAATTGTGCAGAATTGAATGGTTCCTCCGTGATACCGTGCAAATGTCCTGATGAAATAGACGCTCAATCATGGTAGGAGTTGCAAGGGAGATCACCTTCTTCCTTGCTTTTCTTTCATCTTGACCATAATACGCTTCAGACGCTTAACTTTCTGACGTTCTAAATCTTCACCACCATCTTTCTACCATCGTAGTCCTTTTCTGCACTTATTTTCTCCCTGCTTCCTTGTGTGTTACACATTTGGCATCATCTTTTTTTTTTCTTTATTCTTTCACTAGTTATAATTCCTAGCACATTTTTATTACAGCCATAAGGCCAGAAAATTGATCTCATAAAGCCTGGGCCCATGTTCTAAATAAATTAAATTTGCATTAGTCCACATTTCTCTCTTGACCAATTGGATTGATACATTCTCTCCTTTTGTGCTTCTTCCAACTCTAATATTATATAATTGCAATATGTGGGGAACCAGATGTCAATATCTTTCATTTGTATTTTTCTACTTTTTCCATCTTCTAGCTTATTGCAAAAACATCTGCATGCCTGAAGAATGGCTTATCAATGTAGCCTTTGGAATTGGCCATCAGGAACCTTCTTCCATCTTTATTTTAATCCCTTCCTCCTTCCATATCTTTATTCCACATCTGTCTTGGCCCTTCTTTGTTCAGCTATTGTCCTCTTATAACTTCAGTCTTGCTCTTCTTTGCCATTTCTTTCCTGGAAACTAGATTTATGTAGTTTTAACCCATTGGCTCTGATTTTTCCTTCATTGAGTCTTCATCAACTTGTATGTGAAAAGTATTTGGCTTCAACTGTTGTTTAGCTTTTGCTTACAGCTGAATCACTTCTGCTCTTCTGTTGTTTCTGGAGCTTCTCAGAATCATTCCAAAATATTACTGTGAATAGTTTACTACATCAAGGCCATTCTTTCATGGACATTACTTCTTTTTTTAAAAAAAAGTTTTATTTGTTTTATTTATATAACATGTAAAAATTCAATTTCAATCAAACAGTGTGTTGTCTGGATACAATTATTTTTAGGAAATCATAATCAAAATGTTTAAAATAGTATTCATCACAATAATATTAATTCTATAATAATGATATTTTACTTGCCTACATAAACAAATCTCCTTTATAACATTAGTCCTTTTTATATCCCCATATTTCTAACCTGTTTTTATTGTCTAACCATTTGCAAAACAAGTCCCATATCAAGAAATATTCAGTTCCTTCTTTTTCCTTAACTGTAAGCATTAATCTGTCCATTTCTGCACATTCTAATATTTTTTTGATTATACTCTCATCTGTTGGGATCTCGTCGCTTTTCCATTGTTGTGCAAATACAATTCTGGCTGCAGTTAATACATGTAAAATCAAATATATATTCCTTTTATC
>JANHFL010108180.1:0-11760 GCA_032468155.1 Oxyrhabdium leporinum
CCCGACTTGCTCCCGGCTTCTCCTCCGACCCGCCTCCACTCACCTCCCAGCAGCCGCTTCCACCCTTCAAGCAGCACCAGAGGCTCCGCCGGCACCATCCTCCTCCCGCGGGTGAACCGGAAGAGGAACTTCCTCTGTCCTCCGCATCCCCTCTAGCAATCTAATGCTCTATCGTTTCAATTCATTCCAGCTCGACCTCTCCCCCCTGTTGTAATGTCGATGCCGCTGTTGTACTCTTGCTAGAAGGTAGAGAACCTTCTAGGCGCGAGTGTTGCTTCTTTATAGATATCGCCATCTAGCGACGTAAGGTTGAAAATCACCCTCGTCCTATCTCTACCCTGAAGCGTTTGCGAGAGGCTTTCATGGATTCCCTCCTTCCTTCGGTGCCATCAAGTCGTATTCCGCTCCCACCGAGCACCGGAATAACTTTCGTCCATCACAATCTATCCTGTACCTTTTCTTTCAGGTCTCCCAAGAGTGCACGCTCATTCTCCCTCTTGCTCGAACTAAACCAAAGGAAAGCGTCCTAGAGGGGAATGACCCATAATGCGCAACCTGAAAGTGAACCTCCCTTGGGGGCTGGTGAAGATTATTCCAGCCAGTTTTACATCGGGGGGGCGTGCAGGAAAAGTCTTCAAAACCTGCCTTGGCAAATAATTGAAGTTGTAACAGGGCTTTTTTCCCCCTTTTGAATATATATATATATATTATTCATAAACATTTTGAATACAGTGTATTGTCATATACAGAAAGGCCAAAAAGAAAATACTAATAACAATAGTAGTGGTATAACATAATAGTTTTGACTAGTCTTCTCTTTATATTGAGTCATTTATAATTCTGTTACTTATATTGGCATATTCATAATTATATACCATCTTTATATTTAATTCAGAAGAGTAATCTTTATCTAATTTCTACCTCTTATCTCTATCCATTCATAAAATCTATTCCATGTTAAATAATATTCTGTGTTTCCTTTATCCTTTATTTTTAATGTCAATCTATCCATCTCTGCACAGTCTAATATTTTCTGATTCATGTCCTCATCTGATGGAGTGTTCACAGTTTTCCAATGTTATGCAAATACAATTCTTGCTGCTGTCAATACATGCAAAACTAAGTATATAGTCCCTTTATCATAGCATTCCGGATTATATCCAACAAGAATATTTCTGGTTTCAAATCTATATGTTGCTTAATTATCTTTTCCAACCATGTATATCCAGTTTTTGTTTTTGTTTTTTGCTTTCACACAAGTCCACCATATATGTTAATAAGTGCCTGGGATCTGATTACGTTTCTAACATTTGGCGAAGATATTGGTAAACATTTTTGCTGATCTTGCTGGTGGCAAGTGCCATCTATAAAACATTTTATAGAGATTTTCCTTATATGCAGTAGCCATTGTTAGCTTATAGTTCCTATCCCAAAGATTTTGCCATTTATCTAGCTCTATAGTATAACCAAAGTTTTTTGCCCATACAATCATTGTTTCTTTGACTTGTTCCTCTTCCGTTTTATAACTTAATAGTTATATATTTTCTTAATCAGTTTTTCATCTGTCCCTAATAGTATCTTATCAAGTGTTGTTGGTTCTTTATAAAAGCCCCATGTTTTTGCATCTTTCTCGTATCTTGATTGTATTTGCAAATGCGACCACCAAGCTAAATCCACCCCTTCATTTTGTAATTGTTGTCTGGTTTTAAGTTCACCATTCTCATTTAAAATGTCTTTATAAAATATTTTTTCCCAAATTAATAAGATTTGGATGTATCAATGCTTCCATTGTGGAGAGCCAGATTGGTATTTTCATATAGTTTTGTAATTTATTTTTTTCCCATACCTGGAGCAAGGCATTCCTCACATAGTGTCTTTGAAAATACCTATGTACCATACTCCTTCCATACCATAAAAAGGCGTGCCATCCTAGTTGAAGATCATGTTCCTCTAGTAATAGTAATCTTCTGTGTTTCAAGTTTATCCATTCTTTTACCCATGTAAGCGCAGAAGCCTGGTAATATAACTCCCAATCTATTAGTCCAAAACCCCCATTGCTTTTTTGTTCCTGTAACATTTTCAGTTTTATTCTTGCTTTTTTGCCTTGCCAAATGTACTTCAATATTATTCTATTCAGTTCTTCAAAGTATTTTTTTCTATTTTTATTGGTATTGTTTAAAATAGAAAAAGTAGTTGTGATAAGATTAATTAAAGCATTTGAAATGCTTAGAAAGGGAAAGGGTCCATACAAAAAAAAACTTGGATTAATTACTTCAGAAACCTTCAAAAATATAAAATTTGTAGAAAATCATCTATTTGTTGGACTTCCTCAGGAAAGCATCATAACAAATTTGAATAAAGATTAATGGATTGTGATCATTTAAAAACAGGTAGCAAATTTCAAGACATGAATAAATTACAATTTCTCAATTTTTTGGAGCCAGATTACTGGAATATTGAAGTAATAGTTCCATGGACAGAAGCTGAAGAACAATTGCTTGCATTTAGTGACATTTTTTATTATGCAATTAATATTAACGATTATAGAGATTTGTAGAAAATGTTTTAAAAGATTCCCAGAAATATGCAATTCCTCACAGTATTCAAAAAACTAAAAATATTGTCAAAACAATTGCTGTAAATTCAGCAGAAGTGTAAAGGGGTTTTTCAAAAATGATCATATGTTCAGAGAGCAGAAGTTGCCCGTTTCCAACATAACAAACCTAATGACCATTACTGTAATTGGACTACCTCTAAAACAATGGGACCCTACTCCTCAGAAAATGGTTGAGAACACATCGCATAGCCAATGATGCTTGACTAAAAGTGAAGAAAAGTACAAGTCCTCATGTCAATGAAACATCGATTTGGGAATACCGTAAAGACAAATAACGCTTTTATTGTTCTTATGTAAGTATTTGTGTACCTCTTTTATTGTTTTGTGTACTACTTTTATTCTTATTTAAGTATTAAATGCACGAAATAATAAACTACCCTTATCTTCTTTTTATAGGTCATTAGGGCAAAGAAGTGACATTGACTTGACCATGCCCACCAAGTCACATGACCACACAGCCACGCCCACCTAGTCGCACGCCCACCAAGCCATGTCCACCCAGTCACACACCCACCAAGCCACGCCCATAGAACTGATAGTAAAAAAAAAAGATTTCACCACTGAATATAACAGTGAAAGCCATTATACACTTGAAGCATTGTGAAATGCAATCTGATGAGAAACAAGAAATTTGACAAGCCTAATGTACAATGCTTGATAGTAGCATTATAAAAAGACATTTCCATGAAATGTTTAAACACTCAGAATTTTTAAATCTGGCAATCTTATGTCAAAAATGGCTAAAAAGATATGAACACCTTTGAAACATTGAATTCTGTGACGTGGATTTCAAGAAGTACAAGAAGATAAAACTGCATTAGTTGTTCAGTGAAGTCTCATTCTAACATTAGCAAAAGGCTTCTCACAGACACAAGCAAATATAAAAACTTGCTGGATTTGTGATTATTCCCCCCCTATATTGGAAGCTGTTCTAATGGAAGCAGCTATCTGTTAACATAGGTACCTTCTAAAATTGGAAACAGTAATAGCTGTATTTTAAAGTCATTGTTTTTTACTGCTTTTTACTGTGGTAATAAGACCAGTTTAGAGACCATTCATTATGTAGCTGTAGGGATTTTGCTCCTTTAGGAATTCTGTTGCCTTTTTTTCTGCTTCCTTTAAGTTGTTCTAAATAGACAAATTATTAAGAAAAATCCGTTAAGTAGAGCTTTAGAAGATGGTGAGAGAGGAACTACTATGAGGAAGCAGATTGATTCTCAATGAATATTCACTTTGCTTTTATCAAAACAAAAATGTACAATTTGCTGCAAAAAAATCAAAGGATGGACATAAATCATTTAGCTGCAAATCAGGGACATTTTAACATATAGTTCTTTTATATTTTTAAACCTAATCTTAATAGGTTATATTCATGCTAACTTAATTACCTTTACGTCCCACTGAAAATAATGGAAATGTTAAATCATGCCATTTACTTTATTACTTACCTTTTGAAGATCTTATTTTACTTTTTTGAAGATCTCCAGAGGTCCAGAAGAGGCTGACCCAATGGCAGAGAAGCCAAAGTGTTTTATTCAGATGATGGCGAAGCTGTAAGAATGTGAAATTTAACGAAAACATTTTCATCAGCTTCTGAGCAAAGGATTTGGCTGGGGCCATGTGGCCAGCAGGCCTAGGCCTGGACTGGGCCACAGCAGCCTCCTGCTTCAGGGATTGAGGCGGCAGCAGCCAATGAAAGGAGAGGTTGCTTCCTTTGTCTCATCAGGCTGAACTGCAAGGCCCTTGTTGATTGGCTGCCATGCCCCAATTCCTGAAGCTGCTCATTCGAACTACCAGTCAGTAGTAAGCAGACTGGACCCAAACTAAGCCTGACCAGATTGGGTCCAAACTAAGCCTGCCCTCATAGCAGAGAAGCCGAAGTCTTTTGTTCAGATGGGGAAAGCTGTTTTCCTTACATCTCACGTTCTAACAACTTCACCAGCTTCTGAATAAAAGACTTTGGCTTTTCTGCCACATGGCGCAGCCTCTTCTGCAACTCTTCGAAAAGTAAGTACAGTAAAGCCATGGGAAATGGCCAGGGACCCTCCATTTTGGCCTGTAAGAGGCCAGGGGAGCCCTGGGAAGGCCTGGACGGGGCCTGGGAGGGTGAACAGGGCCTTGGGACCCTTCATTTTGGCCTGTAGGAGACCAGGAGAACCTTAGGAAGGCTAATGCTGAACTGCTGCTAATGGATTCTTGGTTCTTGGAGCACCGGACCTGCTCACCCATCAGGATGGGGTGGCATGGAATGGCAGTAAATTGTACGTGCCCCACTCCCTGAGGTTGCAAGTGCTACAGAGGTGCCACGATGTAAAACAGGCTGGGCACTTCAGTTTCCTAAAAATTCTGCATTTGGCCAAGCCAGTTCTCATTGCCCAGGATGCCACACGACATAGAGGACTATGTCAACAGCTGCTCAGTCTGTGCAACTGCAAAACCCCATATAGGGAAACCACCTGGCTGCCTACAGTCCGTGGCCGACCATGGACTTCATTGTGGAACTACCGGAGAGCAATGGCCAGACCATCATATCGACAGTTGACTTATTCTCAAAGCAGGCCCACATTATACCATTCCAACCTGCCGTCGGCACGGAAATTGGCCAAACTGTTTCTGTCACATATCTATCACCTCCATGGTATGCCAGGGAGGATCATCTCGGATTGTGGGGTCCAGTTCACAGCCAAGTTCTGGCAGGAATTTGTCCGGATGTCAGCCTTGGAAGCCATGAAATCGAGGCCTCTGCAGGCTGCCACATAATTACACATGAGAAATAGAGTGTACTTTCTCATGCAGTTAGAGGGGTTGTAGTCAAAACAATATTCTTTCTAAGAATGTCGAGGCCATTCTGTGCAGCACCTGGAAGAGGAGTGCCAAGATGGAAGGAGGAATGCTGGGTATAACCTAGGATTGGGGAATGCGATTGATGATGGTCAAAAGGTGGTTCTGAAATTCTCTTTTGGGTGCGGAAAAACCTGGGCCTTCAGATTCAGGTTTTTCCCAGATGTGCCAACATGGTTTCTTTAATAAACTCTTATTTAGATTAATTCATATCTGAATGCTGAGTGATTTATTGGAACTTAGATGGAATGCTGACAACAGATGCTAGGGTTATCTTGAGTTAAGCTCGGCATTTCACCCGAGTACCAACAGAGCAGCAGAGAGAACCAACGCAATCATAGAACGATATCTTAGGTGCTATGTTACTTACCAACACTCCCGCAGGGTGGATCTTCTGCCATTTTCAGAGGTGGTCTACAATAATGCGGCCCATAGTAGTACAGGGTTTACCCCGTTCCGGGTGGTGCATGGATGGGACTTCATTCCCATACCGAAATATCCCCAAAAGGCCCCTACCCCAGGTGGGCCACAAAAGTGGGTAGACACCCTGCTGGGGGTGTGGTGAGCTGTCATAAAAGCTCTACGGAAGGCAGCAGAAACCCAGAATGTACAGGCAGATAAAAAATGAGCTCTGCAAAAGCCATTTCAGGTGTGGGAGAGGGTGTACCTCTCGACCAAGTATTTACAGTTAAGGATCCTCTGTCATAAACTGGGCCTGAAGTTATTGGGCCCGTTCCCCATCGTATGGGTAATAAACCCCGTAAAAGTGGAGCTAAAGTTACCAAGGATGTTAGGCAAGGTGCAACCAGTATTTCATAGCAGTCTGCTGTAACTGGTAAGGAAGCAGCCCACACCCAGCCATCAATAGCCCCATTACCCAAATCGTGGGGTGACAATCAGCTGTGCAGGAGAAGGTGTAGCGACACAAGGTGGCGGAGATCAACAGGCCGACGACCAGCTGTGCTGGGGAAGGCATGGCGACGCGAAGCAAGCCACCGCTCTGAGATCGGAGCACCAAGCAATGAACAGCTGTTCTCCCCCAAGGAATGTGCAGCTGATTGCAGGGTGAGGCCGGGGAAAGGGCGTGGCTCACGTGGATAAAACACACTGGGAAGCAGAAGCTCCCAGCACTGACTTTGCATCTCTGCATGTCATGGTTTTGCAGCTAGAACTCAGTGTGTGCCAAAGTCTGGCTCAATGAAGCCCTGCATGTGGTGTTTTACATCCTGGCTTAGGTTCAGAACTTGGAGAGGCTGAGAGTGTCTCTCTCTCTGTCTCTATCCTCTCTGGCCCAGTTTCACATGTCATGTGAATCCAACCACTCAGGCTGTGGAGGGGGAGTGGAGGCTGGCAGGCAAAGCCAACCATTGGAGATCCATGCAAAATAAAGCATGGATCTCTCCTGTCAGGGAGACACACACACCCCTTCCCTCTTCCTCTCTCCCCCCGCATCAAGGTCCCGGGCGGCCCGAGGGCAGGGCCCTCCTTGGAGGCAACCAGCAAGCAAACAAACATGGTGCTCTGGCTGGGAGGCTGTGGCTCCCAGGTGGAAGGGGGCCGGATAGTGACAGTAAGAAGTGGGAACAGGCTGGTGGGTGGATGTCCCTCCCACCTGCTCTGGTAGGGAGGTCAGCCCTCCGGGTGGAGGCAGGCGCCGCAGTAGGTGGGACAGTGACGGGAGGGACGCACGAGCTGAATGTTTGGAGCCACGCTTGGTGGAGTTTCCCAGTGGGCTCAGTGTGGCGGGACCCCGGCCCATTGGTTTGCTTCAGCACGGAGTGGGAACACAGCAGGTGGAGAAAATCCATGCCTTTGCTCCCACTCTGAAATCTGGAGCAAGTCTCCAACCCCCGCTGTCACCTTTACCTTCTCAGGCCAGGCAAGGAGTGACTGGGAGGGGAGGGCGAGGGGTTGGGTCAGGCAGTGGTGGAATCACCTGACAAGGAGCCACAGCAGAGGGACGAAAGAGCCGTATGCGGCTCTGGAGCTGCGGGTTGCTGACACCCGGCCTAAAAATACATAGGTCCTTCAACCCTTCGTCATATAATTTTATTATTAAACTTATTGAATGCAATGCACATCTCAGACTATGGAGCAACTCTGAGCATCTTGCCTTGCCCTAATTTTCATAGCAACACTGACAATACCCATTTTTTCCTTGTCAAAAGCTATTGAGAGTTCTTACACAATATTTTTTAAAAATGAAATATTTTCCAGTGCAGTTTTTTCTCAAATCACCACCACCAAGGGGGATGCAACAAATACACCAGCATTATGGTGCTGCTGTCACCCAGCAGCCATCAAAGGAAAACAAGCAGGCACGTCCAAAAAAATGAGTTCCAAGCAGGAGTTGCTAATAAACCTGGAGATGCTGTGATCAAAACCACAATCCCTTTTCTCCTCAACTCAATATTCCTACAGCTCTTTTCCATCGGGTTCATCTGCAAGGCAGAACAGCCTCTACATGTGAAATTTTACACTGCTTCTTTTCACAGGGCTTTGGGCCCACTCCCAGCACACCCGCCACCCATCACACACTTACATTTTGAAGATATCCTATAAACAGTCATCATTTTCAATGCACCCACAATCCCTTAAGGCAGTCTGCACAATATTAAGGTAACAAAGCAGAGTAGTTTCTCCCTATCTTTAAAAAACTGACCCAGAAACAGCCCTTATTTTGGCCCAGAGGCAAGTGGCAAAATGGCAGCTGCTTCCACAAATCCACTGCATCACCCAGGGATGAATTCCAAGCACAATGAAAATGATGCCTGCTTCCACAACAGTCATGCAGCTCAGGGATGCATGTCCTTCCCTCTTCCCCCAAAATGAGATTCAGTGAGCTTCTAAAGGTAAGGAAGAGGAGGCTGTGAGGCCTGCTGGGGTGGGAGTCAGGTCTAAGGACTGCAGGGAGTGCGAGTGCGAAAAAGCCTGTGGGGACCCTATGGAAAAGAGAAAGGACTGGCGTGATCAAAGGGTTGAGCTAGAAGAGGCCTTTGGAATACAAGCCTGGGCCTGGGCTATGCTTCCAACCCTGAGGTAGCCAGTGTTCCGCTTAATAACTCACACATTCATTGAACATCTTTATCAGGGAGAGAAGGGGGTGGGGGTAGTTAAGCAAAGCAGTCTCATTTAACAGTGACTGCAACATAAAACCGTAACTGATAGGCCCCATTACACTTATATATTGAGGACTACTTGTATGGTGGCTGGGAAATACTGGCACTCAAAATCAGGAGGACACCAATGTAGAAGATGGAAACTCCAATTGTGGGAATTCTATAATCAATATAAAAAAAACACCATCCAAAAGCCTTTTTGAAGAATTCCACACTTCTGCAAACGGAAATATCCAGAAAGTTCTGCTGATCATGAAAAACAGGTACTTAGCCTTTATCAAGGCTGTGAATCCTCTGGTGTGTCATCAGGCTGGAATTATTACTGAACCTTTTCCCACACTCTGGACATTTATGCAATTTGTTCCCTGAGTGAGTCCTCTGGTGTGTCACCAGGGTGCAATTATGACTGAAAGTTTTCCCACACTCTGGACACTCATACGGTTTGTCCCCTGTGTGAGTCCTCTGGTGTGTCACCAGGCTTGAATTATGACTAAACCTTTTCCCACACTCTGGACACTCATATGGTTTCTCTCCTGTGTGAGTCCTCTGGTGTGTCACGAGGCTAGAATTCTGACTAAAACTTTTTCCACACTCTGGACACTCATATGGTTTTTCTCCTGTGTGAGTCCTCTGGTGTGTCACCAGGTTGGAATTCTTACTGAAACATTTCCCACACTCTGGACATTCATACGGTTTTTCTCCTGTGTGAATCCTCTGGTGTGATACTAGGCTGGAATGATGACTGAAACTTTTCTCACACTCTGGACATTCATACAATTTGTCCTGGGAATGAGTCCTCTGGTGTGTCACCAGGGTGCAATTATGACTGAACCTTTTCGCACACTCTGGACACTCATACGGTTTGTCCACTGTGTGAGTCCTCTGGTGTGTCACCAGGTGGAAATTCTTACTGAAACATTTCCCACATTCTGAACATTCATACGGTTTTTCTCCTGTGTGAATCCTCCGGTGTGTTATCAGACTGGAAATATGACTGAAACTTTTCCCACACTCAGGACATTCATACGGTTTCTCTCCTGTGTGAGTCCTCTGGTGTGTCACAAGGCTGGAATTCTGACTGAAAGTTTTCCCACACTCCAGACACTCATACGGTTTCTCTCCTGTGTGAGTCCTCTGGTGTGTCACCAGGTTGGAATTATTACTGAACCTTTTCCCACACTCTGGACACTCATATGGTTTGTGTCCTGTGTGAGTCCTCTGGTGTGTCACCAGGTGAGAATTGTTACTGAAACATTTCCCACACTCTGAACATTCATACGGTTTTTCTCCTGTGTGAATCCTCTGGTGTGTTATCAGACTGGAAATATGACTGAAACTTTTCCCACACTCAGGACATTCATATGGTTTGTCCTGAGAATGAGTCCTCTGGTGTGTCATTAGGCCGGAATTTTGACTGAAACGTTTGCCACAATCTGGACACTCATACGGTTTGTCTCCTGTGTGAATCCTCTGGTGTGTCACCAGGTGGGAATTCTTACTGAAACTTTTCCCACATTCTGGACATTCATACGGTTTTTCTCCTGTGTGAATCCTCTGGTGTGTTACCAGTCTGCAATTATGACTGAAACTTTTCCCACACTCAGGACATTCATACGGTTTGTCCTGGGATTGAGTCCTGTGGTATGTCATTAGGCCAGAATTCTGACCGAAGCTTTTGCCACAATCTGGACACTCATACGGTTTCTCCAGTGTGTGTTCTTTGGTGTGTCACAAGGCTGGAATTCCTACTGAAATTTTTCCCAGTCAGGACATTCAAAGGGTTTCTCCCCAGGGTGAGTCTTCAGGTGTCTTATGAGGTGAGAATTTCTAATGAAAATTTCCCCTCAAACTGGGCAACTTATAATTTCTCCCTGGTGTGAGTCCTCTGATGTTGCTATGCTGGCTAAATTATTTACCACATTGAAAGCACTTGCAGGCCATCTGTCCTATGTGTGTCCTTTAATGAACCACAAGAGAGCTATTCAGACTAATCATTTGTCACATTTATAGCATTTGTATGGCTTTTCTACAATGTGAATCCTCTCGTGCATAATCAGTTGTGATTTACAATCTGTGCTTTTCTCACAATAGGCACAATAGGAGCTTTTTCAGGCACAATAGGAGCTTTTCCAACACTGATATTCTTCAGGTCAAATATATGTGTGATCATTTGTTTACTGGTGCTTTAATTCCAGCTGTTTTCTTCCTCACAGGGCCAGGCCTGCATCACTGTCTGCCCTACGTGGCTATCCAATAGACTCCCCCACCCCCGACTTCCAGAGATACCCTTCTTTTTCTGAATGAAATATAATCTGCCTCGATCTTTCATGTACCGTATTCTTGAGTTTCTCATACTCTTACTTTTTCAAGCTTGAAATCTCCTCTTAATTGTCTCTCCTTTGTCTCTCAACTGCTGGGAAAGGAGAAGAATTTTGTGGTTTTCTGAAGGAAATGGAAAATATTTTGATTTCCAGCTGGCTTCGCTTTCCTTTTCAATGTTGCTTGTTATTCTCAGTTTTCCAGAGTGCTCTTATTGGCATCTTCTTTGTCTATAAGATTCAAAGAAAAATGTAACTTTGTTTATAAAATGGTTGTAGAATATATGAAAAAAAGCAAAAAAATATACATTACAATAAATAAGCAATCATGCCACAATAAAGAATAACCTCTTTAATTAGTTATAAATCATTTGACACATTTGTGTCCAAGTATCCATTCAGTCATGAAATTATCTATTACTTTCATGATTCAGAAGTTATTTGCAGTGCAAAGGCTTATCATCATATTTTGAAAAGCTAGGGGTAGATTGCACACTGGAAATATATGCACACAGAGAGAAATACAAATACACACTTATAACTATATGTACATGGAAAACCCATGCTTTTAGCCTGAAAATTATCCCAAAATGGTTACAGTCAAACCTCCTGACCTAACTTTAGAGATATGGGTTTTTACCTTATGAAATGATACGTAAACCCTCTGCAAGATTTCATGTACAAATTTTGCTCATGGAAGTCCTCAGCTCCAAGTAAGGGCAGAAAACATTTTACACAATCACTCTGGTGACATCCTAATTCAAGTAATGCTCAGTTACTGAATGCAGTTGGGACTGGCATCTGTGTCAATAAGCAGCACAATTGTTAAGCATGATGTCATAGGACAATGCCAACTTACATCCCA
>JANHFL010108219.1:0-11760 GCA_032468155.1 Oxyrhabdium leporinum
GGAATGTGATTTATGATGGTCAAAAGAGGGTGGTTCTGAGTTCTCTTTTGGGTGTGGAAAACCTGGGGCTTTCAGATTCAGGTTTTCCACAGATGTACCAGTATGGTTCTATAATAAACTCTTATTTAGATTGGTTGAGATCTGAGTGCTGAGTGAATTATTTGAACTTAAATGGAACGCTGACACTGTCATTTATTGAAGAGTGTGTGTGTGAATTAGCTGGCTGAGATCAGTTTCCCCATTTTTCCATTTTCACTATGTAATGTTTGCTAAAGGAGCAGAGAGTGACTATCTGATGGAAGATAGCCTTATCTAAATAACTATGGAGCTACTCAACCATCCAAGTTGCCCCTTTTCAAAAAGAAACTATAAGTTGGGAACTACCTGGAACACAGATTGCCCAACATTTTAGGGAGTGGAGCAGAATATTTGTATGCAAGTGTGCTCGTATCTCCTAAGGTTAGTTTTTGACATTATTTTCCTTCATTAAACAAAAACAGCCCCGAGCATCGGATTTATAATTGATTGCTCAAACATTTTGAAACGCTCACCTTTAGCTGCAATTGGGGAATCTGATTCTGTATACCTAATGTGATGTGCTCCTTCGGATTAGCTGGTTGTAAATAATGAATTGCTGGAAAAAACTAATCAATAAGGAGAAAGATCCCTCCAGGACACGAGAGAAGCCTTGGAACTGATTCAGCATCTGTAATAACAAGCACAACAAGAGCTGCAAACGATTGTCGGTTGCATACGGGGGTTGTACAGCTAGGGGGGGAAAAAAACCACATTTCTTACAGATAAGGACATGCAAAAATCTCGGGCTGCAAAAATCCTTCAGAGAACACTTAAGATCATTCAAGAGAACATTAAAACAAATTGCTGATAGGAACACGTTCTCTGTTTTATGGGGGGGGAGAGAACAAGAAAAAAAAATCTCAAACAATGGAACAATCATTTGCAAGGCTAAGGAACAATGGGTTTTTAACGAGTCTCCATCAGTGCCCAAAGCAGCAGGCCTTTTTTTTAAAAAAATAAAAAATAAAAGAAACATTTGTCCACTGTTCTGGAATGCTCCTTCTTTAGCCCGGATTATCCGGTGACTGAGAGGTTTGTTGTTTTTTCTCTTTTCTAGCTCTTATAGATGTCCCTTTCTTTCTCATATTGCCTTAGCTGGAAGGTTTATTTTTAAAACGTTGGGTTTCTATCTGTTTTGCATGAATGTGTTTTCTCTGGTCTATATAGGAGAAAAGGCGGCAGAGGTGGGGGGGCGGCGGAGACAAGCAAGTCATTAGCCTAGAGTCATGACGTTCCCATAAATAGTCTAACTCCAACCTGTCTCGATTTCTGTTTGACCCTTATCTAGCACCAATTTAGTACTGAACATTACTTGACTAGTAACAGTAGCAGAGTTGGAAAGGACCTCAGAGGTCATCTAGTTCAACCCCCCCCCTGCTCTCTCAGGAGAATTATACTATTTCTGAATAAATGGGTCCAATTTCTTAAAAGCCTCCAGTGATGGGGGGCACCCACAACTTCCAAAGGCCATTCGTTCTACTGGTTAATTGTTCTCACTTTTAGGAATTTTTCTCCTTCGTTCCAGATTGATTCTCTCCCTGGTTAGTTTCTCGAGCAATAAACCTTCTCAACTGGAACTTGACGCGTGATCCTGATTCTTTGCCCCTGATCGTCTTCTTTTATTCACAGGTTGATCTGGAGCTTGGGGACTTGATAGAAATCTTCCGCTTGGGCTACCAGCATTGGGCCATTTACGTGGGGAATGGTTATGTGATCCATCTTGCTCCGCCAAGTAAGGAAGGCTCTCTTGGATGGGTGGCCAAATGACGTGGGCAAACATCCAACTTGGTTTGCAACTCTGCATTTTAACCAAGATCCTAAGCCTGTGAAATTAGCAATGTTGGCCAGAATATTGGTAGTCCTTGAATTACAACCATTCAATTTAGTGAGCGTTCGAAATTGCATCGGCACTGAAAAAAATGGATTTCTATTGTAAGTCAGCGCAGTTATAAAGCAGTCATTGTGTGACTCGTAGTATACCCATTTTTTTTTTTAATATGCAGGTTTATTTAGTTGTATCTGGCCCTTATTATTTTTTATAAATAAGGTTGGGAAACATATCCAATGCACCTTCCTTCTCCTTGTGAGGTGAGTCGGGCTGAGAAAGAGGGACTGGCCCAAAGTCACCCAGTTGACTTTCATGCTTAAGGTGAAACTAGAACTCACACTCTTCTGGTGATTGTCCCAAAGTCACCCAGTTGACGTTCATGCTTAAGGTGGAACTAAAATTCACCGTCTCCTGGTGATTGGCCCACAGTCACTCTGTTGGCTTTGTGCCTCAGGTGGGACTAGAACTCACTGTCTCCCGGTGATTGTTCCCAAAGGCACCCAGCTGGCTTTTATACTTAAGGGGGGACTAGAACTCACCATCTGCCAGTTTCTGGCTTGGTGCCTTTCAAGGATATCTCACCTTGACAACTTTAAGACTTGTGGACTTCCTTTCCCAGAATCCTTAGCAAAGAGCTGGTAATTAAGTCCACCTATCAGAAGGATGTCCAGGGAAGAGAAGGCTGATCTAAGCTAATCTCTAGGGCAGTTTTATCCAACCGTGGCAACTTTAAGACCTGCGGACTTCAACTCCCAGAATTCCCCAGCCAGCCAAGCTGGCTGGGGAATTCTGGGAGTCGAAGTCCACAAGTCCGCCCTAAACCCTATCAGCTCTCCATGAATGACCATCCTACTCTTTCTTTCCACCCTCAAGGTGAACATGCCGGAGCAGGTTGCGCCAGCCTCATGTCCACCCTCACCAACAAGGCCTTGGTGAAGAAGGAACGGCTCTTGGAAGTGGTGGGCCACGACCGATACCGGGTCAACAACAAACACGATTCCAAATACACCCCACTGCCCGTTAACAAGATTATCCGCCTGGCTGAAGAGAAGGTGGGCCAGGAACTGGACTATAAAATCACCAGTGAGAATTGTGAGCACTTTGTCACGGAGCTGCGCTACGGTGTGGCCAGGAGCGATCAGGTAAGAGGTTCTCTTCGGGTTTTCCTGCACAAAATTGGTGTGTGTGGGGAGGGTCTTTTTTGCAGGTTTTTGCAAGCCTTGGGAGAATCCTTGCGTATAAATGCCTCCTTTTAACTTTCCTGAACGACCTTCTGAGACTAAGCAAAGTCAGCGGGGGAGCCAGATTCACTTAACAACCATTCAGGGTGGCAAGAAAAGTAGTAAAATGGAGCAAAACTCACTTTAACCGAGGTCTCCCTTAGCAACAGAAATGTTGGGCTCAATTCTGGTCGTTAAGTCGGGGACTGTCTGTACTAAAACTCAATTAACAACCCTCTTCCTTAGCAGTGGAAATTTTGGGCTCAGCTGAGGTTGTAATTTGAGCACTCCTTGTAAGAAGAGGACCTTCTTTTGGGGAACAAAGCAATGTCTGCAGTACCCCAGACCCGTACAAAGAAGACCCCCTCCCCAAATCCCAGTTCTTTTCTCTCCCTCTCGGACCCAATCGCTTGATCAGGAACATGGAAAGCGGGGTGGGATTTGACGAAAATCATGTACATTATTATTATTATTATTTTCGCAAAGAAGAGCAACTAAGATGATTAAAGGCCTGGAGATTAAAACATACGAGGAACGGTTGCAGGATTTGAGCTAGTCTAGAGAAAAGAAGGACTAAGGGGGACTTGGTAGCAGTAATCCAGTATTTGAGGGGCTGCCACAAAGAAGAGTGGGGTGTGTGTGTGTCAATTTATTTTGCAAAGCACCAGAAGGCAGGACAAGAAATGGTGGATGGAAACTAATCAAGGAGAGGAGCAACCTGGGATTAAGAAGAAACTTCCTAACGAGGAGGTCCATTAACCATTGGAACTGCTTGCCACCAGAAGTTGGGGTGGGTGCTTCCTCACTGGAGATTTTTTTAAGAAAAGAGTGGACAGCCGCTTGTCTGAAATGGGATAGGGTCTCTTACTTGAGCAGGGGGCTGGACTAGAAGACCTCCAAGGCCCCTCCCAGCTCTACTCTCGGATTCTGATTCAAATCTTTACCCACCATCTTTCTTTCCACCTTGCAGGTCCGAGATTTCTTTGTGGGGGCGACCATCGCGGGCCTGGCTGGCTTGTTTCTTGGCGTCGGCACAGCGATGGTCAAGAGGAAAAGGCAGCAGAACCAATAATGAGGAAAAAGCAGATTCTCTCAGAGCTCCTCGTCTCCTTGGCGTTTGTGTGCGCTCGCGCGTGTGTGTGTGTGTGCTAAGTTTCTAAAAACTTGAGATACGATCGCTGCGAGGGGAAAAAAAACCCCACGAAGTTATTTGCAGCCATCTCTCCAAATCTCTCCATCTTCTTCTTAACGCCCAGGCGGGAGTCTTAACGTCCACAGCTAAGTTCGGGTCACAGATGGTCTGAGTAACTAACTCTTCACTTAATCCAGGGTACATGGATTTTGCCTTCCTCCCGGACAGGCTAACATTAACCAACTTGGATCAGATTAAGGCTTGTGACTGGCCTCCCCGGATTCTGGGCTAAGCTTCAGACAGATGGTGGAGGCAGTGGTGGCTTGAAGGTCAAGGAATTAGGCAGAGCCAGTTAAATCTGATTTAATTTTCAACGTGCAATGCCGTAATTTATTTTCATCGAATGAATGCACCACTAGACGTCTGCTTTATCGTTTACAAATACAGTTTAGCATCAAATTCTGGAGAATCAAGGCTTTGAGATGGGCCAGTGGCGGTTTTTAAGTTGTCCGTCCTGGCCAAGAGAGCTGTAGACACAGGTGATCCTCGAATTACAACAGTTTGCTTAGTGACTGACGTTACAGCGGCACTGAAAAAAAAAAAGTGAGTTAGGACTGTTTTTCACACTTACGACCGTTGCAGCATCCCCATGGTCACACGATCAAAATTCAGATGCTTGGCAAGTGACTCATATTTATGACGGTCGTGGTGTCCCTGGGGTCACGTGATCCCCTTTTGCGACGTCCCGACAAGCAGAGTCAACGGGGAAGCCAGATTCACTTAACAACCCTGTGATTAACTTAACAGCTGCCGCGATTCACTTAACAACTTTGGCAAGAAAGGTCGTAGAATAGGGCAAAGCACCCTTAACCGATGCCTCACTTAGCAATGGAAATTTTGGGCTCTATTCTGGAGATTAAGTCGGGGACCGCCTGTTCTGTATAGAGATGCTTTTAGAGATGTGAATATCCTCCAAATATATTACAAATGCATTTCAAACTTTTTCAGGCCGCAGAAGCTGTTAGTTAATTTAAAATATATATATAAAAAAAGCTATGAAATTTTCATGGACCTCCTTTCCATAGTTTCACAGAAGACAGTTTGAAAAACCCGTCATTGGGTTACAATTTCCCTTCTTCAGCAGATGTTTTTTTTTCCTGACATGGGACTCGAAAAGGGGTTTCCTTTATCCCCCATGTAAGCGCTGTCTATAACTGGAATTTCCAATGTTTGTATGTAACTTTTAACACCATATTTCCTCCTCTCCCCCCCCCCTTCCCCCAAGGCATAAGGTAAACAAATCCTGGCGGATGTGGCTTTCAGTGAAATTAGTGGCAGAATTATTTAGTTATTTAACCACGAAGAACTGTTGCTCAATGAAGCTAATGTATACATTTTAAATAAATTTAAATGCAAATGTATATTTCATTTAAATACAATTATCATTTAATATACATTTAGTAAATAAATAAAGCTTGTTTGATTTTTGTTCCATCCCAGTGTGAAGTGAGAATCCATCCATCCATATATATATATATATATATATACATATAAACACATGAATACATACACAGACACACACATGCATAGATATACATATACTTATATACATATACATTATATACATATATATCTATGCATAGACATATGCATTATATATACATATATGCATATACATACAGATTTATACATTATATGCGCACACGTGTTTTGCATTTCAGACAATTCTACCATTCCCTGCAGGGCAACGGGAGGTACCTTGAAACCTTGAAAAAAAAAAATAACATTTCGGAATTTGCCGCTTTTTATTTGACAGCTAGAAAATACAGGGCCAAGACCAGTGATTAGAAAAAATACCCACCGCCCTCTAATCAGCCGTCAACAGCATAACGAGACATCCCATTTCCGTGCAAAAACAGCGATTAAAAATAAATCTGCCTCTTTTATGGGAAGGGGAAAGAAGGGTTGTTTTTTTTTAAAAAAACAAACAAACCCGAATTGCTCTTTTTAATATATGATTTATACTCGACATGAGGAAACGCGCAGATCAAAGCTTTGAGTTTTGAGCCCGGTTGCTTTTCTGAAGGCGCTGTGAATGATTATAGGGGGGCTTTGTGGTGGGCGTCGGGGGATTTGGCGCGGTTCTTAGTCGCAGGGCTTAAAGTCCGGAAGCTCTGAAGGAGCCACTTTCCATCACTTGGCAAGGAAAAGAGAAAAGAGGCATCGAAGATCCGGGGTTTAATTTGGAGCACAGCGGGGCTGCCGTTTTTCCGTTACATCCTTCATTTGCTTTGCAAGAGCGCAACAGGAAGCTGGGTGAGAAGTCCAAGGTGAGGGATCTTCTGGCGGGGTCCTTCAAGATGACCTCCGCCATCACCACGATCTCCATATCCAGCTCTTCCGATCTGTGGCTGACTCTAAACCCTCTGAGCCCACTTTCTTTCCTTTTGGTTTCATAAAGGCTTTCAAGTAGAAACTGGATAGCCTTTTGTCTGGAATGGTAGAGGGTTTCCTGCCTGAGCAAGTGGTTGGACTAGAAGACCTCCAAGGTCCCTTCCAACTCTGTTATTCTATAATAATACTTCATAGAGGTCTAGCTGAATTTTCTCAGAAAACCCAGGGCGGTTTTAGTTATTCGTGGAATGGAGCCAGAGAGCAAGGGCCCATTATGAACTGGAGAAACCCAATTAAAACCCCCGACCATCCAGGCCGGGGTGGAGACCCTCCCAAGGCTGCCACAGTTAGCCACGATCAGCCTGAAAGAATTTAAATACACAGCTCCGATCTTGTTGCCAGTTGACTGACAAGGAGTTTGACCTGGTGGGATTTTGCTGCATTTTCAGCTGATTTTAATTGGGGACGTGTCCTACCTGTAAAAAGAGAAACTGTCAGCGTCATCCAGAGATGGATGGAAGCACAGCCAAAGATCAAAGGCAGATAAAAGGCAGTTCTGTGAAAGTATCGAATTCTCTGGTTGAGGAGATGACAGGGGATTAACTCTGCTGTGTGAACCAGGTTCATTGAGCAGCTAGTTCTCTGTGACTGATGCTCCTTTCGGCCAGATGTGTCTTCCAAGCTGGCTTAACCAGGATCCCATTTCTGGCGTGATCCTCTCTTGTCTGAAAAAGCCCTGGTGAGAAACGAGCTTTTGAAGGACCTCGTTGAGAAAAGTGATTGATGGAAAATCAAAACAAAGACACTAGAAATACGAGCCAACGAGTTGCCCCAACAATATCTCCAGTCCAGGGCCCTAGAAGAAACGCCCCATAGATTCAGCCCTAGGTGTTGTAAATATTTTAATTCCCAAGCTGTACTAACGGGGCAGCGACTGGATACCAATAACCCAGAGTTATGGAGTGATATCCCAGGTAAGCAGAGGCGGCTTTCTTAGTTGCTCAAGAACATAAGGAATGCCCTGGGAGATTGGAGAGCAAGTGTTCATTTTTTGGGTGCCCTAAAGCAGCCAATTCAGCACATCTGGAAAATTCGAGCACAGGACAAGCAGGCTGATATCGCCAATAGTTGGCATTTAAGATATATTGATCTCCTTTCAGTGGTCAACCCAGAAATGTGTTTTCAGAGATTGAATCCTTTGTGCAATAATTATTGAGGGTAGCAGGAGGGGAAGAGGAAGGGGCACTATCAAGACAATGGTCAGATAACAGAGGTCTGAGTCCAGGACAGGAATATAAGATATGTAAACCTCCCTCCCCAGCTCTCAGGGAGGTAAAGGGAAGGGGTCAACACCGTCAGACTTGCAGGATTCTGTTAGCCCATCTTTACAATAACAGTACAAGCTGTTGGATTCTACTCCAATCTACCTTGAAGGGCTGGCAGGGACATAGTAAGCTGTGCCAGGTTTTATATTCAATGCCAGCACAGGGTCCCGCTTGCAACTTATTAAAGCAGCTGTCTCTCTTCTCTTCTCCACAGCTCCAATGGCTTTCTTTATCAACAGCCCGTTGCTGTATGACAACAGCGCGAGGCTTAATGTTGTCCTTGGGCTCCTTAGTAACCTTTTATTTTGTTCTCTGGACTTGGCTGGCCTGCCCTGTGCTCCTGCCTCTGAGATGAAAACCACATTGCAGGATGTGAGAATTAAAAAGGCAGATGCCAGGCGGGCACATTTCGATGCTCGCTTCTCTGCCAGGTTGCCCCAACATTTCCCAATCTAATATTCTCCAGAAATCTTGTGAAAGGTCAGGATATTGTGCGGAGAACGTGTTTGATTGAGAATAACATTAGTTTCTTGTTCAGTGCCAACTGCAAAGGTTTATAGATGGGGGGGAAATTCAGTGCCTGGGAATCCTGCTTTCTCAGGGGTTATGAAGAACATCAGGACAGCCCCCATCTCCCTTCCCTTGGGGAGGGGGTGTCTTGGTCTGCGCCCCTACTTGCAAAATCCTATCATCTTTACCATAAATCATCATCCTACCCACAGAGAGTTGCAATTAGCTGATTTCACATTTGAATGACTCTATCCAAATTGTGCTTCGAAAAGCTGATTGTCTCTGGAGTCAGAATAAAGAAAACAGAAATTCTTTTCCAGTCTGGATATTTTACATCTGAGCCCATCTCTCTTTTCGAAAGAAGATTCGAAAAAAAACCCTTTTGAGGTTCTGTTATTTGCAATCTGAATCCAGCCAGGAGACCTCAACATGTGTCTCTGTTATTTTCTGGCTTAAATGATAATGTTCAGTGATCATTTATTTCTGGTGTGTTTTTTTTCCATCGTTTTTCCTCTATATCAATGTTTCTCAACCTTGATCATTTTAAAATATGTGGATTTCAACTTCCAGAATCCTGCAGGGTAGCTAGCTGGAGAATTGTGGGAATTGAAGCCCACCCATCTTGAAGCATGTTGGCTGGGGAATTCTGGGAGTTAAAATCTACACATTTTAAAGTTGCTCAGGTTGAAAAACACTGCCCTGTATCATGCATTTTAAAACTTGGCTATTGTAAAGTTGAAACCTCAAAGAATTAGAAGAAGAGAAATGGCAAATGAAAACATGATTTTAGTTTTATTTTCCCATGTAACCATAGGAACTTTTAATATACCAACAGCTGGCATAGAGGCAGGGAAGAGAGAAAAAATGATTTTTTTTTAAACCTGTCCTCAAATCAGTCCTCAAAAGGGGGATTACAGAACGTGGTTTGAGGCGAGTGTGTGAATCTTCTCGGTCATGGCCTCCAAATTCGAATTCCCCGATGGAATAAGGAGTTGACTCCACTCCTCTCTCTTATAGCTTGTCACTATTTTTTTTTTTAAAGAAAACACTATCTTGTTTAGAGGTACGATTTTGCAGTGCATTTCAAGTTATTATAAGGCTTACATGTGTTCATTAACACTCTTGCTAGCTCCTTTTCATTTTTAAAAATTAACTTTGTGAGATGCTGTTTTCAAGTGTCTTGGCTGCAAAAATGAATTCATAAATAAGACATTACTTACTGGACTTTATAGCTAGCAAGAGATTAATGCTCATCCCATTTCCCCATCTGTTTTGGGGGGTTGTGAACAAATCACCATCTAGGCACAAATGTGTAACAGAAGGCGCAGACGTCCAGAGCAAAAGTGTGGAGCAAATCCATGCCAGCAGGGACACTACACTTTGGGAAAAAGTATAGAGAAGATCAACAAGGATGATTAAAGGTCTGGAGACTAAGACATATGAAGAAGGGACGCAGGAACTGGGCATGGCTTGTCTAGAGAATTGAAGGACCAGGGGTGACATCATAGCAGCATTCCAATATTTGACGGATTGCCACAAAGAAGAGGGGATCAACTTATTTTCCAGAGCATCTGAAGGAGGACAAGAAGCAACGAATGGAAAACCTGATCAAGAAGAGAAGCAGCATGGAAATAAGGAGAAATTTCCTGACAGTGAGAATAATCAATCAGTGGAACTGCTTGCCACCAGGAGTTGTGGGTGATCCATCATTGGAAGTGTTTAAGAAGAGATTGGACAACCATTTGTCTGGAATGGTATAGTCTCCTGCTTGAGCAGGGGGTTGGACTAGAAGACCTCCAAGGTCCCTTCTAGCTCTATTTTGAATTTTTACATAAATTCGTTTGTATTTGGATCAGAAAGCACCTCTCTTAACTCACTAACTCAGAGCCTCCCAAAGGGTTTGGCTGAAATTCTTTGCCAGTCCTTGAAACTTTCTCGTTCTTTCTCCCCATCAACAAAACTGCCCCTTGGGAAATCCGTGTTTGTTAGTCACAATCAGACAATCTACTACAGGCAGTCTTTGACTTAGGACCATTCATTTAGTGACCAAAGTGACAACGGCACTAAAAAAAAAAGTGACTTACGACTCATCCATGAGGTTATAACCATTGCAGCATCCTTACGGGTTACGCGATTAAAATTTGGGTATTTGGAAACTATCCATATGTTTATCATGGCTGCAACATGTTGTAAATTGTCCAGAGTGGTTGGATGCGAGATGGATGGCAAATAAATTTCATAATAAATAAAAATAAAACATCCTGGGCTGATGTGATCACCATGTGACTTTCCCACCTGGTTTCCGACAAGCAAAGCCAGGGAGGAAGCTACGTTCGTTTAATGACTGTGTGATTCACTTACCAACTGCAAGGGAAACAGGAAGAATGCGATTATATTTTGCCACTGCATAAGACCGCCTGATATTTGGGAGCTGTGTCGAGGGACCTCCAAATAATCTGCAAAATAATAGCAATAGCAATAGCACTTATCGCTTCACAGTGCTTTACAGCCCTCTCTAAGAGGTTTACAGATTCAGCCAATTGACCCCCAACAATCTGGGTCCTCATTTTACCGACCTCGGAAGGGCGGAAGGCTGAGTCAACATTGAGCCTGGTGAGAGTCGAACTGCCAAATTGCAGGCAGCCAGCAGTCAGCAGAAGTAGCCTGCAGTACCGCACTCTAACCACTGCGCCACCGAGGCTCATAATAATAATAGTATCGTCAAATTAACCACCTGATCTTTTTTTTTTTAAATGTCTCCAATGGAGAAACTTTGGAGGGGAGGGAGCAGCCTGAGACACCCCTCAACCCTCAACCTCTGTCTTAACCCAACCCATTCACTTGCATAGACATCAGAGTCTTTCTTGGTTACTTGGTAACAGGTGAGGTAGCACCTGTCCTATTATGTCACTCTAAGCACCAGCTAGGAAATGGGAGGTGAATTCATTTGCCACAGAAAAAAAAGTGAGCGCCCATTGCAGGTACTGGGGGGCGGGGGGGTGCCTATCTTTTCCCTTCTGCTCAGCTTGATCCAGACTGGTGTCTAGTGTTGAATTGATCAGCCAGGAGAGCAAGGTGGGGTGCATTTGGGGGGTTCTTGCTTTAGGGACCACTCATTGTCCAGTTCTTCTCTCTTGATTTGGGGTGCTGATCATAAAAAAGAGTCAGAAGCCACCAGCCTCAATTGGCCACTTTGGAGATTCAGTGACACCATGGCCAAATTTTCCTTCCTTCCTTCGTTCCTGCCTTCCTTCGTTCCTTCCTTCGATCGAT
>JANHFL010108634.1:0-11749 GCA_032468155.1 Oxyrhabdium leporinum
AGGAAGGAAGGAAGGAAGGAAGGAAGGAAGGAAGGAAGGAAGGAAGGAAGGAAGGAAGGAAGGAAGGAAGGACAGAGTAGCAGAATATCAGAATTGGAAGGGACCTTGGAGGTCTTCTAGTCCAACCCCCCTGCTCGAGCAGGAGACCCTCTACCATTTTAGACAAAGGGTTCTCCATGTTGCAAAAGATGCCCGGGTAGGACTATGCCAATCCTCTTTCAGCCAACCAGCCAGAGAATTTTTAACAGGGACTACGGGGGACATTTCACGTAACAACTGTCTCGCTTAGCAATGGAAATGTAAGGTTCAGTTGTGGTCATAAGTCAAGGACTGCCTGTATTTGGAGTTACTTGGAGCAAATGTTTGGCAAATGATTTCGGTTCTGGGTCCCGTGGCTGTCTCTCCCTTATCCATCTTTCATGCAATTTCCACCCACGAAGGGAGCCACACCGCGGTGGCCCTCCAAAATTAATTACAATTTTTTAAGTGGCTGCATCCACTTCCCAAGGCTGTTCCCGTCTCCCGCAGACACGACCGGATTCCTCTTAAGTCTCTTTTAATGAAACCACAACATTCAAAGACTTTGACAGAAAGGACGGTCTGTTTGTTGTTTAGTCAAGGCCAAGTGGTTACAGGCAGAGAGCGAGGGAACAGTCAGCACTTCAACGCATCCTTCTCGACTTCCGAATCGTCTGTCACAACGTTTTTGCCGGCGTAAGAGCGAGACCGAGACCGCTCTCGGGCGCCCAGGCGCATCGCATTTCTGCAGAAAAGTTTCCACTTTAACCTTTTCCACCTGAATTCTATGAAAAGGCCCATCATCCAAAGAGCAGCAGAAAGAAGGTCCTTCCTGCACGGAGGAGCTGCCGAGAGCGTTCTGCAAAGGAACGGCGGGGTCTGACGCTGGCAACTCCCGGGCTTGGCACCGCAGCCAAACAGGGCGGGTGCAGGCGCCAGCGGAGAGGTAGGACCGCAGAAGGGACCGTTGCAACCATCCCGCCTTCCAGGGAAGGCCGGTCCATGGCACAGGTCAGAAAGGGGGCTGAGGAGACATCCGCAGACTCCTCACCCCCCCGTTTCAACTCCTTCCCTCGAGACGATGCTGGCATTGGGCGCTGCACACCAAAACAGCCAGGCCCAAGGCCAGGTTCCCCCCCACCCCAATGCCATCACTCTGGTAAACCACTAGGTCTCACAACACTCTCTTATGCCCTGGGATATCAAGCCATTAGTAGGGCTGTAAGACCTGTTATCCTTCTTGCCTTTCCTATTTCCTGTGCCTTTAGCATTGTATGACTATCGTGTTATTTCTGTCTTATGATTTATGGTGATTGCATTTTATGATTATGATAATTATTTATCACTTGTTTATATGTACGCTGAGAGCTTCTGCACCGGAGATAAATTCCTTGTGTGTCACACTTGACCAATAAAGAATTCTCTCCTCTCCTCTCCTCTTCTCTCCTCTCCTCTCCTCTCCTCTCTTCCCAGCTTGACCCTTATCAGGATGGGTGGGGGAAAAAGACGGGAGGTGGGAACTGAGATTTGCAACCTTGGGGGTGCAGCCTGCCACAGAGGCACGCCTGGCATCAAAACATAACAAATGAAAGGAGCAGCAGATTTTAGGGCCAAACAATCTCGAACTTTCTCAGGAATCTCACGGGCACTTCAATCCCCAGGGAGCCTTTTCCAGCTTGGCTGGGTTTGCGTTGCTGTTTTAACATGTACTTTTCAGATGACTTTTAGAGATTGTGTTGGCTTTTGTTTGAAGAGAGTATTAAACATCCTGGGATCATGATGACAACAGGATAAACATTCCTTAAACAATTCTTGTGTTTAACACCCCCACCCCTTTTGTTGGGGCCAAAGCAGATGCCTTAAAACGACTGGGGGGGCGGGGAAGGCGGAGGTGGCAGAGCCTCATAGTTAGGAAGGGAAAGAAAAGGGGTTCAGAAACGCCTCTGAACATGGGAGTGAGTTGTCTGGTCTGGGAGAAGAGAGACAGGAGGAGGAGGAGGAGGAGGAGGAGGAGGAAGAGGAGTTGCAGCCTAGGCAACGGTCAGATAAGAGACCTCTCATCCCTCAGGAGGAAAAGGGGCCTGGCAAACATCTCAGAAGGGACCCTCCTCACTTTCTGGGACTGTAAAGGTCAGGGAGGGAGAAACGAACTTTCAGGCTTGCAAGTTGCTAATGAAGGAGAATATTTAGCAATGATGATTTAACCTAGTTTGGGCAATGAAATGCCTGCAAGGAAACTATTGAGGCCAGAGAGCACCAAGGACCCCTCACTGCAAGGTTCGGTTAATGTAACCTTACAATAAAGATAGAATTTATAGTATATAAATACTGGTTTATATACTTATTTATATTTATATACTCTCTGTAGTATATAAATACTAGATAGTATATATAAAAGCAGCATAAAAGAGATACATTCCTTGTGTATCCAATCACACTTGGCCAATAAATGAAATTCTAATTCTAATTGCAGGCAATCCTTGATTTGCTACCACAATTGGAACTATTTCCGTTGCTAACAACAGTTCATTTAGTGACCGTTCCAAGTTACAATGAAAAAAGCGACTTATGGCCGTTTTTCACACTTATGACCTTTGCAGCATCCCCATGGCCAGGTGATAAAAATTCAGAGGCTTGACAACCGACTCATATTTATGACAGTATGCCGGGGTCACGTGATCCCCCTTTTGTGACCTTCTGACAAGCAAAGTCAATGGGAAAGTCAGGTTCACTTAACGACCGTGTGACTAACTTAACTGCAGAGATTCACTTAACGTGGCAAAGGTCGTAAAATGGGGCAAAACGTACTTAACAACTGTCTTGTGTAGCAACAGAAATTTGGGGTTCAATTGTGGTGGTAAGTTGAGGATGTCCTGTACATCCCTTCCCCTCTGCCCCCCTCACCTTTACAGTCCCAGAAACTTGGGAGGGTCCCTTCCAAGATGTTTCAACCATTACAGGCTGCAGGAAGAAGATCCCACTTTCCCAAAGACCTCCCAAGGAACTTGCTCTCTGGACTGTCTCCTGTTTCTTCTCCAGACTCTTTGAGACCCACCCTGAGTGTAAAGATGTCTTTTTCCTCTTCCGTGATGTGGACGATCTGCAGCAGCTGAAGATGAGTAAGGAACTGCAAGCTCATGGCCTCAGGTGGGTCTGAGGTCCTCTCTGGGCCAGGATTCTGGGTCTCCTCCATCCAAACAGCGGGGCCACCTGGACTGGGATTCCGCCGCCCCCTTTAGAGATGGTTCTATGGCGATGCTCGGGTCCTTCGCTGTGGGCAGCACAAGGGGATTTGCATCCTTCCATCACCTAGGAGTAAGGAGAATTTTCCTGACAATGAGGACAATGAAGCAGTGGAACAAGTTGCCTCCAGAAGTTATGGGTGCACTGCTCCATCATTGGAAGCTTTCAAGAAGAGACTGGACAGCCGTTTGTCCAGAATGACGTAAGGCAGGGACTTATGGACTTGGCCCCCCCCCCAGAACTCCCCAGCCAGCATCTTAATAAACATTTACAATGGGTGGGCTTCAACTCCCAGATTTCCCCAGCCAACATACGAAGGATCTTTTAAGGTGGGTGAACTCCCAGAACTCCCCAGCCGGCATGCAAATGGATGGTTTTGGTGTTCTTTGGCAGAGGGTTGGGGGGGGGGCTGGGGGGAGGTCTCCTTTTTTCTTTTTCTGGCTTTTATCTTCCCCATGGGCTTAAGATTTGGCCACTGCAGCCCGATCTTCCTGGTTTTTGGAGAGGAAGGGTATATGTGGCCTGCATTATCATCTTGGTTGTGTCTCTTGATCTTTACGGGTTCTGGAGGAGATTAAAATAATCCTTGAAAGCCAACAAAGACATTAGCATATCTAAGACAGTGTTTCTCAATCTTGGCAGCTGGGAGAGGGGTGGATTTCAACTCTAGGGAGCTGTGCATGAGAAGACAGAGTTGCTATCCTAGACATTTCCTGTAATTTGGAGAATTCCTCTCGTCTCCCTTCTTACACAAGGCTGAATCAGAACTTCCTCCCTGCCCAGAACTTTCCTATGGGCCATCGTAGCTTTCCTAGGAATGGGGCCTTGCGTCCCACAGAGGACGAACCCATCCCGAAACGAGGTCTCCTCCCTTCTCTCGCCCCCACCAGAGTGATGTCCTTCATTGAGAAGAGCGTGGCCCGACTAGATCAAGAAGACCAACTGGAAGTTCTCGCCTTTGAGTTGGGAAAGAATCACTTCCATTATAAAGCTCCCCCCAACTACTATGAGGTGAGAGGGAGGGCAGCCAGGGGGCTACCAAGTCTGGGCTGAATTCAAAGGTTGGGGGGTGCCCTGCACACCCTATTGAAGAACTAAAGCAGTTTGGACCTTGACTCTTCTAAGAAGGATATTCCTAATTCCAGATTGCCTTTCAATCCTCTCCCTTTTCAGAGCGGAAGGTGTCAGGTGCGCAAGCTCACATCCATGTGAATCGATCTTCCCTTAAACTATTATATTGCTAAAAGTCTATATACAGGAATCTTCTCAACCAACATGAGCACTTGCGTGGAGTTAGATGTTCATGGAATGCAAGGGACATTGGACTTAGACCAGTTGTGGCTACGTAGGGATTCTAGGCTAATCTCTCTTTTGACTCCGCCCTGATGTCCAAATCTGGCTTCTAGATAAGAGCCTCGGTTCGCTACACCCCAATTAGGACACCGGGACAAGAAATATCATTTAATTTATGATTTGCTTGAAGCCTTTCAGTTAAAAAGGATTCTCTTATTGATTTCACAAGAGAGAGAACCGGAGGGAAAAATCACACTTCCCCTTTTATAGCTTACATAATAAAAAAAGTACATTTAGAAGATGGTGGTCCTGCAATCGCCATCTTTGCAAATCATCTGGACTTTATCCAACTTTTACCAAGCTACTATTGCAGACAGCAACCAACCACAGGGCTTTAGATGGGTCAGGTGTGAAAGACCAGGTCCACATGGGTCAGTTCAGCTGATTTATTGCTAAGGGCCTCTGAGTAGGAATCTTCTCAACTAAGGGTTAGCACCAGCTAGGAGTTAGATACAAGTTCTCTGTAGGGATTCTAGGCTGATTCCTCTTTTAACTCCGCCCCCAGGTCCTTCTTCTCCTTGTCCTCCATCAAGAAGGGCAGCAATATTCCCTGGTGATGAGTGTTGTTGCTTTTCTAAATGCCTGGGTGGTCTCCTGCCAGCATCGCCTGGTTCCCGTAATGCAGAGGCTTTGCAGGTGGCGTGTCTCCACCTGTCCTCCCTTCAAATATGCAGAGGTGTTGCTTTTTCGTTTCTTTAGATGATTATTTTTTGCCTGATTGGTCTTGCTAAGAAAGAAGGAAATTGCAGCACAAAAACCCAGGAAGAAAAGAAATGAAAAATGACCAAGCCTAAACCCTTGTAAAATTCATGATGTCAGGCGAGGGAATTGCACCATAAAATTTTATCCTCTTTTCTCAGAGAACCAGGATTGTATCTCTTAAAATGCCTGTGGCCCATAACACGTATATTTGAAAGCAATCCAACAGCTATAAAAGCTGCTAGTAATTCACAGCAGGTAATCCACTCCTCTGTCTCTCTTTCCCAAAATGACTGTTGTTTCTTTGGCTTTTTTATATTTTTCTTTTCTTTTTTCTCAGTACATTGGAATTCAATTCATCCAGGCTGTTCGGCCAATTCTCAAAGAAGATTGGACTCTGGAAGTTGAGAAAGCCTGGGAGGTAAGGAGAATTTCGAAGGTAAGCAGGGATCAACACCAGACAAACAATCAAGCAGAAAGTATCCTAGCTACCAAGAAGAAGACCGTATTCCGTCAAATCTGGCAGAGCAAGTAACTGCATATAAACAGGACACAAACCCCACATTCACTGATGTCGGTTAGTTAGTTGGGTTATGAAACGTTTGCAAGGAAGCAACTAAGTTCAGAGAACACCAAGAATCAAGGTCATAAGTCGAGGACTGTCTGAATTATACTTAAGAGTTATTAAAAAAATGCCTTCTTTTTGATTCCCCCCCCCCCGGTTCTCAAGGGTCTCTTCAGATACCTGGCAGCTGTGATGCGCAGGGGCTTCCATAGCGAAGGAAAGAGACTGGGGGCCAGCCCCCGCCCCCCCCCACAGACAGCCGATGTGGAATCCTCTCCAGACCAAATCTGAAGAAGGTGTCATTCCTGGAAGTGGCTGGTTGAAGGATCTCCTTGGACTTCCTGCTAGGAGCCCCTGAAGCTGGCCGAGGAAGGTCCTTTTGTGAAGTTTCCATTTTGCTTTGTGGTCCGTGCAGAGCAACATCTTACCCTTCCGGTTATTCAGCTGCAGCAATCCCTCAACCCCACACCCAAAGCCCTGAGTTTGTCCTCCAACACAAGAAGACAAAGCGTGACATTGTGTAGACGTTGGAAAGGTTTTGGATGGAAGCCATCTTGCCGAGAGTGTCCCATCAAACATCTCTCAGCATCCGTAGAATTTGCCTCGGTGTTGCCATTCCTTGCAATCTTTCAGAAATACAATCTCAGAGTGGAAAACTTTGGAGACAGGATGGGGACTGACCTCCTCAGGAGAGGCCAAGATCTAGTCTGGTTGGGCATGGGATGTCCCGTGCTCAAGATTTGGGTCTCAAGGCGACAGATGTCACATGAGATGCTCCGTGGACCTCCGCTGTGTTCCTGGGACAGGTCAGCCCCTGGCCTGTTTCTCCACCTCGTTTTGCTCCTAGACCCCGGAGTGCCATGGGGACCTTCTCAGGTCATCTCGGGGTGACCACTGGCATGATATTAAAAGGATGCTGAGACTCTGGAAAGAGTGCAGAGAAGAGCAACAAAGATGATTAGGGGACTGGAGGCTAAAACATACAAAGAACGGTTGCAGGAACTGGGCAGGGCTGGTCTAACAAAGAGAAGGACTAGGGGTGACTTGGTGGCAGCCTTCCAATAGCTAAGGGGCTTCCACAGGGAAGAGGGGGGTCCCCCTGTTCTCCAAAACACCAGAAGGCAGGAGAAGAAGCAACGGATGGAAAGTAACCAAGCAGAGAAGCAACCTAGAACTAAGGAGGAATTTCATGACAGTGAAGACAATTAACCCGTGGAACAGCTTGCCACCAGAAGTTGTGGGTGCTCCATCACTGGAGGTTTTTAAGAAGAGATTGGACAGTCACTTGTCTGGAATGATAGAGGATCTCCTGCCCAAGCAAGGGGTTGGACTAGAAGACCTCAAGGAAGGTCCCTTCCCACTCTGTTATTCTTTCCAGCATTTTTTTCTTCTCGTTTTCAACACGCAGCCTCCGCCTGGCGTTTGGGAGCTGATAGCCACTCTTTGATTCTCTTCTTTTCTTTGCCTCTTTTATTACCTCTGCGGCACAGACATACCCGCTTTGTACCCCAATTAGCTTGTGAGGCAAATAATTAGGTTGCTTTTGAAGGCCCCGTTCTTCCCTCTTGCGTGGTTTGTTCTCAGCACCGCCTCTGATCCTGGTTTCTTTCAGAGCTCCTCTTGGATGTTCTCTGTAACGCGGCCACATTGACGTGGTCAAATTAAGCGTGGCTGTCATCCTTTGATCCTCTCTCTCTTCAAAACGGCACTCTCTCCAAAGGCAGAGAAGTGGGGAGTCTCTCCTTTCAGAACAATCTCCCTGATTGCCACCCAAAAAATGCATTACAGGTAGTCCTCGACTTGCGATGGTTCACTTACTGACCATTCAAAGTTACAACAGCACTGAAAAAAGTGATTTATCGCCGTTTTTCATGCAAGCCTTGCAGCATCCCCGTGGTCACCTGATCAAAATTCAGATGCTTGGCAATTGATTCGTATTTATGACGGTTGCAGTGTCCCGGGGTCACGCGATCCCCTTTCGCGACCTTCTGACGAGTCCATGGGGGAAGCCAGATTCACTTAACAACCGTGTTACTAACTTAACAACTGTGGTTCTTGAGTTAGTGATTCACTTAAACAACTGTGGCCAGAAAGGTCACAAAATGAAGTGAAACTCACTTAACAAACGTCTCCCTCAGCCACAGAAATGTTGGGCTCAATTGGTCGGTAAGTCGAGGATTACCCTCATTTAACAAGAAAAAAAAACATGTTTTTTGACTGTTGTGTCCTCCTATGCCTCGGGGGGGGGTGGAATCTATGTAGGTGCTCGCTCTTAAACTAACATCTAAAAATAGGCAATATGAAAACAGAAATCCAAAAACTGGCAGCCAAAATTAAAATATAGCCTATGGTAAATTTGATCCCACAGCTACTCGGCCCCAAATCTTGCTGCTTCCCACATTCTGAAATTGGGTGTCAGGGAAACTCTCCCCGATCCTTGTTCCTCGCTTGAGCTGGTGACGAACACAGATTCCGTCCTATGCCCCTCTAACAGAACTCCATGCTTCTTGGACCCACCACAGCTCCGACTGCTTTGGCTTTCCCCGAACATCTGCCCAACAGGGAATTTATTTTACGCCTAGTTTTCTTTGACCTGATTTGGTCTGCGAATGTCTCTTTGGGCGTTTCCCAATCTTGGCCATCTGAAGAGGTCTGGACTTCAACTCCCAGGATTCCCTTAGCCAGCAGACCTGATGAATCGCTGGCTGGGGAATCCTGGGAATTGAACTCCACACCTCTTCAAATGGCCAATGATCTGCTTTAAATGATCTGCTTTTAGCTTTCTGTTTGTGGAAATGTAGCCCCCGTGGTCTATTCAATAAACTGGAGACATCAGATGCCAACCTGGTGTGGGAAGTTTTATATCCAAATATATTTTATTCTTTGCACTGTTTCTATCTTCCCTTAAACATTAACTGAGAATGGACTTGAGAATCAGCGCTAGAAAATTGACAGTCAAGCTGCAACGAGGTTAATCAAGTCAAAATAGCAAATGGGAAAACCTTTTACTCAAAGTTCCTTTCATCCCCAAATAGGTTACTCAGATCTAATCCACATATCAAAGGAGAAGGTCTGTAAACACAAACAGAGTTAATTAAAATGGTCTCCCAGCCAAACTGCATGTTCACAAGAATAAACATGAACAGAACGGAACAGAATAGCAGAGTTGGAGGGGACCTTGGAGGTCTTCTAGTCCAACCCCCTGCTCAGGCAGGAAACCCTACGCCATTTCAGTCAAATGGTTTTCATCATAGCTGACATGTGCTTATACACACCACACTCCTCCGGTGTCTCCCTAGAATCAACATACGCAATCCCACACCCAGGAGAAGCTCCCCTACAAAACAATCTCGCTGCACCCCATTTCTCTGTAGCTGCCCCTAAAGCCAAGCTCTGTGCTTTTGGGAATACATATTTCTCATTTCCTCACAGCTGTCTAGATGTCAGTTTTATTTGTTCTGGCGCAACCCCGGCTCGAGTTGGAACCCCCAATGATTCTTGTGACGCTGCTCAACAGGAGCTCCCACCTTCGTTGCTTTCAGTCCGGTAAACGGATGAAAGAGGCACGAACCGAGTTACCTCCTGGTCAGCTTTGTATTCATTCCTACCGCTAAGGTGGCTAAATCTGCCTCTAACTCACCCCATAATTGCTGTGTCTCTGTGTCGGAGAGAAGAGGCAGAAATGGAAAGCAAAGCGCAGGCAGCCGTGACTAGAACGGAGAGTTGGGTGGGATTGGAGGAACAGCTTCAAAGTTGTGCACAATTGTGCAAGCTCTCCTGAGACCCTGGTGGAAGGCCCTGTCCCTTGGCAGAGAAGGAGCTGCTGACCATTCCCGTGTTGGCAAGACCACTCCTGGGGGCCAAGGCGAGGGGGTCTCCCCGTCTTTGTGGCTGAAAATCTGTTGACTCGAAAATGGTTTTCTTGACTTGAAATGTTGTCCCACAAGCTCCTTGGCAGGAAAAGATACGAGTGTATTATGGGCTGCGTTAGCAGCTCTCAACCCTTTCTTGGGACAGCCAGTAAATATTTGGAAACCTCCCATGGTTTTAATTTAATTTAACCTCCCATTTCAACATCGCAGAGGTGGGGCGAAAGCCTGCCTCATCCTGGGGATAGAACGTGCTTAGCGGGGTTTTTAAGCCTGGTCATAAATCTGACAACACCGAGGGAGGCTGCAGAGAAATTGAAGGCATCTTGGAGAAGGGATCCAGAGGTCTTGGCAAGGGAGGGGAAGGGAGAAGACCTTCGGGATCATACAACGCCTGGGATCCTTCAGTACCAAAAATTGTGCCTGCCTTGAAGGGTTCCTGTTGCTCTCGCAAAGACCAGAGCCGTCGGAACAGAGGTAACTTGGGCTGGGCTTGCCAAGAGGTTGTGGGTCAATGAAGCAGGGGAAGGGCTTCCCTCCAGAAGGTGTGGGCGCTCCATCACTGGAGGTCTTTAAGGAGAGACCGGGCAGCTGTTTCTTTGACATGGTATAGGTCTCCTGCTTGAGAAAGGGGGGGTGGGGGTGTTGGACTAGAAGACCTCTAAGGTCCCTTCCAACCCTCTTAAAGCTTCTTGCAAGAACAGATAACACGGGTGGGTGAGACCCTTACAGCTGTCCTGGCTTTCCATTGTTTTTGTTGTTGTCATTACTGCTGAAACTTTTTTTTTTTTTTTTAAAAAGAAGAATCCACAGGGAAATCCAGAAAGGCTACAAATTGATAGTGAGAACCTTGTAAAAATCTCTCTTTCTCCTTGCAGAGTGAAAACTTAGTTTGGAGACAGAATAACAAGAGTTATTGGAAGGGACCTTGGAGGTCTTCCAGCCCAACCCCCTGCTCAAGCAGGAGGCCCCGTTCATTTTCTTTCGTTTCATTTAAGCCTTTCTAGCTCAGGTACGAACGCACTGGGGACTTATCTCAACCTATCTGAGATGCCTGCTGATGAGAGTCGTGTGTGGGAGGAGGAACTAAAACCACCGGCAGGATAAGTTTATAACGGGCCATTACTCACCCCAAACGGAAGTAACAGTCATAGGCTGCTGGCCCCAAAAAACAGTGCATTAACTGAATACAATTCAGAGGCTGCCTGACTGCAGGAGACATGGGATAGGGCAGGAGGTTGGACTAGAAGACTTTTCTGTTATTCTTCCAGCCAGCAAAAGGAGGCGAGAGGAAGAATACAGAGTAACAGAGTTGGAAGGAATCTTGAAGGTCATCTAGTCGAACCCCCTGCTCAAACAGGAGCCCCTATAGCAGGGTGTCCAGTCTTCGCAGTTTAATACTTGTGGACTTCAACTCTCTGAATTCCTCAGCCAACCATGTGCTTCCAATATTTGAGGAGCTGCCCCAAAGAAGAGGGGCTGCCCCTGTTCTCCAAAGCACCCGAAGGCAGGACAAGAAGCAACGGATGGAAACTAATCTAGGAGAGGAGCAACCTGGAATTAAGGGCAAACTTCCTAACATTCAGGACAATTAACCAGTGGAACAGCTTGCCACCAGAAGTTGTGGCTGCTCCCAACACTGGAGGTTTCCAAGAAGAGATTAGACAACCACTTGTCTAGAATTGTGTGTAGGGTCTCCTGCTTGAACTGGGGCTTGGACTAGAAGATCTCCAAGGTCCCTTCCAACTCCATTATTCTATTCTGTAATTTTGTATCACACTTTTTTAAAATTTCCTTCTTTCTCTTACAACTTGGGGGTGGTGGGCTTGGAATGAATCACAAGGACTAGCACTGATGGCTGCTTGATCCCCCTAAGCCAAAAGTCTCCAACCTTGGCAATTTTAAGACTTGCAGACTTCATCTCCCAGAATTCCTATCTGAAGGGTCGCCATTATAAAGGGGGGGGGGGTGTCTCCAAACGTGGCAACTGGAAGACTTGTTG
>JANHFL010108683.1:0-11747 GCA_032468155.1 Oxyrhabdium leporinum
GGCTTTGTGGCCATGAAAGCAAGAACCATTATGGTTGTTTTCCCCAATATACAAGAAAGGGCTATAGAGAAGATGATGCCAAAAGATGTTTAATACTAAAATCAATTTGTTGCATGAGACATTTTACTTGCTCAGGTTGTCCAGTGAAAAGCAAGGTGCAAAGGAAGGATAAAAGAAGAGCTATGAGCAGAGTATAGCTGAGATTCCTGTTGTTGGTTTTGACTGTGGGAGTATCCTGATATTTAATGAAGATTCCCAGCAGCACAACTGAGATGAAAGAAAAGAGGAAAGCAACACTGGTCAAGGTGATTCCCAAGGGTTCTTTGTAAGACAAAAAGGTTGTGTGTTTTTTAATGCAAAGCACCTGGTCCTTGTTAGGATAGTGTTCTTCAGGACAGAACAACTGGAGTTTTTAAAGAAGAGCCTGTGTGGAATGGCATAGGCCTCCTGTTTAAGCAGGGCGTTGGGCTAGAAGATCTCTTCCAGCTCTCTTCTGATTAATTGAGATATAAATATTTATGCACACTTTTGCTGAGCTTTGGTATTTACTACTCATTGTTTAATTAGTTGCATCTGCTAATTTTACAATAAAAATTACATTGGCAAGCAGGTATTATTATGTAAATGTTAAGTTTGCTACAATATTTAAATGAAATTCCTAACCTGACAAATACTTACATTTAGATAATCTTTTCATTCCTCTGAGTTCACTTTTAGTTGTTAACCTATCACCAACATTTTTCTGTGATTTAGGTATTTCTCAACCTTTTCTTTTTTTCCTGTTTTAGGGCTCTTTTTTTTTTAAAGTAGAACAAAATGAGAAAGAAGTTCAAACTTTATCACTTTTCCTCCTCCTTCCCTTCCCCCTCTCTTCTTCCCTTTATTTTTTTTCATTAATGTGTCACACCTCAAGTTCCTATGGTCTCTGTTTTCTGTGACACACTTCCAAAGCTCTTATGGCAGGTTAATTTTCTATTTCTCACAAAAAGCCACCTAGACTTACCTACTTATTTCTTACATTCATTTGCCACCAATCTTGCTGTGTGACTACTCTAGACAGCTTATAATAATAAAACAGAAGAAAAATGAATAGGGTGCAAACAGAAATAAATTAATAAAACAATAAAATAAACAATGACAAAGGAACACAGTTAAAATAATACATCAATATGAAAACCAAAAAGATGGATGGGTGGAGAGCAGAGACCAGTAGGGGGAAGATGAAGTCTGCCATCAATCTAGCAGCTACCTCATGGGTGAAACTCTTCCATTTGGTCCCAAAACCAGCTGGCAAAGTCATGTCTTAAGCCTTTTGTGAAAGGACAGGAAGGTGTGGGTGGATCTTACCTTAGAGGGTAAGAAGTTCCAAAGGATAGGTGCTGCAGCAGAGAAGGCTCTTCTTCTGGATCCAGATAGTCAAAGTTCTTTGAATAATGGGAACCAAGGTAGGCCCTCTCTGCTTGCACAAGTAGGACAGACTTGTCTTAACAGGATGAGGCCATTAAGGCCTTTAAAGGGCATAACCAACACCTTGAATTGCAGTCAGAAGCACATTAGTAGGCAGTGAAATTTGTGGAACAGAGATGGATCACTCTAGAGGCCCCAGAAACCACTGCTGCTGCTGCACTTTGCATAGCTGAAGCTTTTGAGCAGTCTTCAAGGGTTAGCCTCATGTAGAGCACAATGCATAAGTCCAGATGAGAGATGACCAGGACTTAAGTAACTGAGCACAGGGAATCATGATCCAGGAAAGGTCACAACTGGTGCACAAAATGGAGCTGGAGAAAAGCTCCCAAGGTCACACCTATCACCTGCATTTTGAGCTGGAGTCATGAGTTTAAGAGAACCCATACTTTGCAAACTGGATTTGAACAGATAATATAACCCCCCTGCAGAACTAAGGATGACAAATGCTCAGATCCTGGGACTTCCAGTACCCAAAGCCACTCAGTAATGCCAGGGTCATATAAGAAATATGCTATAAGGATTGTATTCAAAATTTTATGTTTCACAACTGTATAATTTTGGTTTAAAAAACAAAGAACTAGTTTTCAATCAGTTCTTCAAGACAGTCAGTAGCCCCTTAATGAGGGAAATGAGGATTCTGTCACAATTTAGAGGACTTATAGCATAATAGATCAAATGGATCAGTTTTATTTCTTTATCAACTGTTCCTTTCTGTTCAAATCAGGCCTCAGAACAATAATGTAGATTTGGGGCAAATGATGCAGCACACTTATCCAGCTGCAGAAGCCAAAATTGAGAAGATCTCCACAGCCACCATATATTTTCCCTTGGTGCTCAGATAGGTTGGAACAAATGACATCCAGACACTACAAAAGACCGACATGCTGAAGTGATAAATTTGGCTTCATTAAAGCTGGTAACTTCCTAGCTAGGAAGGCCACGGTGAAGCTGAAAGCAGCCAAGAAGCCCATAAAGCCAAGGACAATATAAAACATGATGGGTGAAGCTTCATTACATTCCAGGACAATTTCTTCAACCATGGGATGCATGTCTGATTCTGGAAATGGGGGAGAAATTGCTAGCCATACGCTACAAATGGTGGCTTGCACCAGGGAGTAAGACAGGACAATGGTGTTGGTCAGCCTTTTCCCCACCCATTTCCTAATTTGGTGGCCATGAAAGCAAAGACTACTATAATTGTTTTACCCAATACACAAGAAAGGACTACAGAGAAGATGGTGCTAAAAGCAGTTTGTCACATGACACATTTTATTTGGTCAGGTTACCCAATGAAAAGCAAAGTGCAAAGGAAGGAAAGCAGGAGAGCAAGGAAAAGAGTATAGCTGAGACTCCTCTTGCTGGCTTTGACTATGGAAGCATCCTGATATTTAATGAAGATTCGCAGCAGCACAACTGAGATGAAAGAAAAGAGGAAAGCAACACCGGTCAAGGTGATACCCAAGGGTTCTTTGTAAGACCAGAAGGTTGCGTGCTGTTTAATGCAAAGCACCTGGTCCTTGTTAGGATAGTGTTCTTCAGGACAGGACAAACAGTCATCTAAATCTGGAAGAGGAAAGAAACTTCTTAAGCAGATAAGTACTCAGGGTTAGTTCAGCCTTTCCCAACTTTCAGAAATAACAAATTTCTGTGACAGGAAATTCAAGACTGGATATTTGGAAATTTATAATCTAACTTATATTAAAGGGTGTAGGCCAGGAAAGCTGTAAAACTAAACTGCTTGAGAATAGACTCTTAAAATTACTATAACTTTACCTTACTTAGTCATTGTTTATTTACTAGAAAAAAATATATGGCTGTCCACTTATTGTTGCTGGGTAACTTATAAAAATAAGACTCCAAATACAGAGTTCTATGTCTTACATTTTCCTGACAACAACGTTTAGATAAACCACTTGATCAGCTCCGCATCTCCCTTGAATCCCTATGTCTGCTGACAAAACCATAGCTTCATGGCCTTTTAAAATGGTATTGCAGTGCTAGCCAATTGTATTTCTATAGGGACGAGGTTCCACAGGGAAGGAGCCATCACAGAAAAGGCCCTTCTTGGAATCCTCTAGAAAATGGCATCTTGAATTGCAGGAGATCTTGTTTTGGTTTTTTGCTCTACTGGTCAACAGCTGGTTTTTGCTGCCAAGCTGGTTTTTGAGAAGCTAAAGCTCTTGATTTGGAAGAGAGCTTCCAGAATCACTGTATATGGCTTTTAGACCTCTTGCTGACTCACTGGGATGAGAGATCCAGAGGTTTTCAAGTCCAGGGTGAGTGTAAGCTGAAAGGTGGTGGGAGGGGAGATTTTGTCCAATCACTGTCCTAAAAACACGGATCTGTTTTTATTTTTTTTCACTTTTAAAATGTTCACTTTTGTCTTCTTCCTTCTTCATACTCTTTTTCATAAGTGGATAAGTTATCAGCATGCTGGGTATTGCCAAGTTGATGCCCTCCTTAGGCTACAGAAAGACTTTTATTGTTGTGTTCAAAGATACTCAATGAGGAATGGCCCAACATAGAAGAATAAATCAATGAGGACAAAATGCAATTGAAAGACAAAGGTCACTATTCTATAGACACATTCTGGGTACAGAGAGGACCACTGTTTTGAAAGAAGCATTAAAGAGGTCATTTACATTAAGATTGAACAGCCCTCTCTCAACAGAAGGGAGGGATATGACAGCATCTATCTCCTGTTTACAACACAGCCCTTTATATAATATAGAGAGTTTTCAGCTCCTAAATTATCCTCTCTTTGCTGTCAAGGGACTTTGACTACAGAAAAAAATGATGGCTTGTGTTTATACTATGTTGAATATTTTTTGTGCCATGGAAGCATAGGACTGAGCATAAGATATCCAGGAAGCAGAGTTGTGGAAAAAAAAAATCAGGTATCTATTAAATGAGAACAAGCCAAGTATATATCTGAAAATTTTGAAGCTGAAATGAAGCACAGACTTGCTTCTAACAATTTATGGTGAAATATATAAGCAATAGAGCAGAATCTCTGAGCACAGTACAGTTAACTGATAAGAGATGAAAGTTATATTTCAATCATTTATGTGCTCCCAAAATATATATTAACCAGCCAGATTTCAAAGCTAACATGGTTAAGATAGATAGCTACATACATGGGATCATCAAGAAGTTCTTCAGATGGAATTATTTTGAAGGTAATCAGGTTAGACATCATGTAGATCAGAGAAACAATGCCACCAATGATAAGGTCACCTGAATGATAAGATTTGTATTTAATACTAGGATTGATGGTGCATTTAGCATCATGGCATATGATCTGAGGGAGTAATATTATCACCCTCAGCCTGAAGAATAACATAGCAAATCATATCAGTTATTTGCCAAAATGATCCTTAATATATATGTAGGACAACTTAACATTTTGGCTTTTTCTCTTTGTTGACCTGAATGCAGAAAAGTATAGGAAAAACAGCAATCAGACTCATGCAGAGTGGTCTTCAAGCCTCATATCTGAATATATTTAGTAACAAGGAATATTAATAACATCAGTCAGTCTGGGTTGGATTCCTGTTTTGCTCAGTTCTTTAGAACCCTCTGGAATCCATAGGAATAGAATTAAACATGGTCAATTATGGGACACAACTTTCAATACTTTCCAAAATTGCAGCAAAAATTAATTGATCTCACATTGGTGTGAATGGTCTGTAGCTTTCATCCAAAACAGATTGACAGCAGAAAAACAGATTGCTGTCATAGGCAAAGAAAATAAATAAATAACAAGAAAAGAAAAGAAAAGTAAACAACGTTTCCTGGTATGTATTGATAAACAGGAGATGGCATGACATAGAAATTAGTTTTGCACTTGAAGTAGGCTTCTAAAATGAGAAAATAACATTCAATCAAAAATCTTGATTATCTATCAGAAATTGTTCGTGGTTTTACATCATCAAGAGAAAGTTACTTTTCTCTGGTTAACAATCCTTTAAATATTTATACTTATGTTACATATCATAATTTTTTAAGATGTTTTCAACAGAATAAAAACAGAAAGAAGTTCCTCTCTTGCTGGGTGTGGGCACTTCCTCTGGTCCTCGTTGGTGCTGTGCTTGCTTGCCTTGGTCGCTTGGGGAGACATGTGACTGAGACACTGGCCCAGACTGGCCGCTTCTCTTCACCACTTCTGTTGCTACCTTCATGGACTGCACAAGACGCATCTCAAATACGGCCGAGAATGAATATTTCTCCTGGAGACGAGATCAGTCCCTTGCAAACTCTCATCTCTTGAGGAGCCTGGCCAAAGTTTTCTGCACCACTTGCGCTTCAGTGCTTTGACTCCCAGGGACAGGATGGGAATGGGATCCCTCAGGCAGATAGCTTGGTTGCTTGTTATCGGAGAGAAGCAGCCGGAGTCAACCCTAGCTTTGCTGTCCTTTGCAGCTATGAATCTCAAATACGGTCGAGAATGAATGTTTCTCTTATAGCCAGCCTAGAGGTGAGATCAGCCCCCTGCAAACTCTCGTCTCTCGAAGAGTGCTCACTGAAGCAGCACAGGAAACTTCATCAAGCTTCTTGAAACTGCTGAAATGACTGTGTTGTAAACAGGAGATAGATGGTATCATATCCTTCCACCTCTGTTGAGAAAGGGCTGTTCAATCTTAATATAGATAGCTTCTTTGACCCCCTTTTCAAACCATTGGTCCTCTCTGTCCAGAATGTGGATTTTGCTGTATTCAAAAGAGTGACCTTTTGTCTTTCAAATGCAGATGAACTACTGAATCTTGTTGTGATGTGTTTGTTCTCCTATGTTGTGCTATGCATTTGTAAAGTGGTTGTTTTGTTTCTCCAATGTACAGATCTGTACATTTCTCATTGCATTGTACTGTATATATCACATTACTGAGTTTGTGTCTGAATACTTTATCCTTGGAGTGGGCATGTTATTCCATATTTTTAATATACGTCTAATACTGTGAATTTTAAAACCTAGATTAACCTTAATTTTACTGTACCATAGAAAACCATGGTACCACCCAAACCTCACACATTGTGCACTTCCAGTTTTAAGTTTTCTTAAATTTCTGTGCAGAACTCACTCTTTCATCCAAACAAAAAAGTACCATACAACTTCAAATGGGGCAATCCCAACCCTCTTCATTTCTTTTCATCTTAGAGGAGTTTATATTTGTTCTTGGATTTTGCCCTTGCCATATAAACCTATTTATAGCTTTCTGCTCCTGATTTAAAAGGTGCAGTGGCTGTCAAATAGGTGTTATTTGAAACAAACACATCATTCTAGGCATTAATTTTTATCACAGAAATTCATTCCAGTAATGACAATTGTAGTTTCTCTTATCTAAACATGTCCTTATTAATTTGATTCCATGTCTTAACATAATTGTTATGAAATAGTATACAATTAAGATTTGTCAATGTTATACATTGTAGTGTATAATAAACATGTAAATGCAAAAACATGAAAGTGAATTTTATGGTAGAATATTTTTTTTAAAAAAATACCAATTGAGAATACAAGTGTATTTTGGCCTCCCAAAAACATAGAAGAGAACAATATCTTTGCAACAGTTCAGATGAATCATGCTAGGACATTGTAGTGGTTTTTTTTTTACTGTTTTCAGTTTTACATATTTTGTCAAGTATTGGATTCACTGAATATTTTAATATGTATACCACGAACCTAAGAATACAAAACTAGGGACAAAAAAAATGCAAAGTAGAAAACAAGTTTGGAATCCAATTCTGAAAAAAAACTCTGTGCAGTTCAGACTAGAAACCAAAATTTTCTACAAAATATTCCTTTTCTAGAAAATGTGGTTTTTTTTCTGGATTGATTATTTGAGATCAAATAGTATCTCAAACACAAATATATGACTGTTCTTTTGTTTTAAAAATGGTATTCACTGCTCAGATAAAAATTGGGGTTGTTTTTCCTATACGGTGCATATTTTGCACTTCATTATCTTGGGTGGGGGGGAAGAATTGTTTCTGAATAAACTTAGTAAATTAAAAGCAGCTCATCAGAATGAAACTGGAAACAGAATAATATGCTTACTAAATAAATAACAACAAAAATGGATATTTATGTTAGCTTCTTTATCAGCTGTTCCTTTCTGTTCAACTCTGTCCTCAGAATTATGATATAGCATTTGGGGGAAAAGATGAAGCTGAATAATCCAGTTGCAGAAGCCAAAATGGAAAAAATCTCCACAGCCACCATGTACTTTCCCTTAGTGCTCAGATAGGTGGGAACAAACAACACCCAGACACTACAAAAAACCAACATGTTGAAGGTGATAAATTTGGCTTCATTAAAGCTGTCAGGTACCTTCCTGGCTAGGAAAGCCACCATGAAGCTGATAGCAGCCAAAAATCCCGTAAACCCAAGGACAATGTAAAACATGTAGGCTGAACCTTCATTACATCTCAGGACAATTTCTTCAAGCATGGAATACCTGTCTGAATCTAGGAATGGGAGAGAAATTGACAGCCACACACTATAAATAGTGACTTGCACTAGGCAGCAAGACAGAACAATAGTGTTGGCCAGTTTTTTCCCCCCACCCATTTCCTTGTTTTAGAGCCTGGCTTTGTGGCCATGAAAGCAAGAACCATTATGGTTGTTTTCCCCAATATACAAGAAAGGGCTATAGAGAAGATGATCCCAAAAGACGTTTAATACTAAAATCAATTTGCTTTATGAGACATTTTACTTGCTCAGGTTGTCCAATGAAAAGCAAAGTGCAAAGGAAGGATAAAAGAACAGCAATGAGCAGAGTATAGGTGAGGCCCCTGTTGTTGGCTTTGAGAATGGGACTGTTCTGGTGTTTAATGAAGATCCCCAGCACCACAGCTATGATGAAAAAAAAGAAGAAAGCAGCACTGGTCAAGGTGATTCCTAAGGGTTCTCTGTAAGGCAAGAAGTTTGTGTGTTTTTTAATGCAAAGAGCTTGGTCCCTATTAGGATAGTTTTCTTCAGGGCATGGGAAAAAGTCATCTAAACCTGGAAGAGGAAATAGAGTTGTCAAGCAGCTAGGAATGCCCAAACTTTTAGATTGTAGATTGTCCTCCTCCAATCTATTAGCCACTTTGTTATTCTCCGGATATGCTGATACAATTTGGTTTGAAACTGGCTTCTTTTAAGTAGAGATCATGTTTGGCAAAAACATCTCTACTTTCCACTATTGTATTTACTGAATATTATATTTCGGGATACTCATCATCCTCATTTGATCAATTTTATTATCTAACAGCAAAATACATATACTTATTTTTATATGTATTAGATAGTTGCTTTATGTATTTTTGTATTGTTGTCCATTTCAATGCTTCTGCCTTAGCATAATAACTTAATGATTGTTCATTTCCAAATGACCATGGGCAGTCCACAGCATAGAAATGAAACAATACATATGTGTATAGCTTATAATGGCATATAATAGTATGTAATAGTAACAAGTTGATGGATCTGGTGAACAAAACTAAAACATATTCCCACACTCTATAATCCAATCACTCTCTCTCAAAGCCTCTTAGAATTCAGATCAAATCCTAGTGGTTCTGAGGTCTTTTGTGAGTTGGGGCCATGTTGACTGAAATGGTCGCCATCTTCAAGGACTGTGTGGGGTCAATCCCATAATGTCAGAAGCCATTCAAAACTTATGAACTTTCAGAACTAATAAATATCAACCTTTGCCTATCATCCTAGTAAAACCAGATAGGAAACACAAATAGATGAAGTAATTCTACATTGTTGTAAGACTATATTAAAAGAACATTGCAGATCCAAAAGTACAAAAATCACTTAATTGCTTGATCCATTAAGGCAGATATTTTAAAGGGTTTTTTTCTCAGCTCCTTAAGTCACTGGGTGTTCCTGTCTCTCTTCTCTGAGTATTTATTAGGCAGCACCTCAGCTTCTTTCTCCAAGGTCATCCAGCTATTGCATTGTAACACTTCTTGCATGACATCTCTCACCTGTCTGGTTAGCAATTTTGCCCTCTGGGCAATGAAGGCAATTGTAACAGCAAAATAGCTTCCCTTCAATTTTTATCTTGTTGTGCCCCAAGGAGCAAGGATCATTGCATAAAGAAAGAGGTTGTGACTATGAATAAATTGAATAAATAAAAGTGCAATGCATTTAGAATTTAAAGATTGGCAATATAGAAAGCATTATTTTTGAGGAAACCTTTCTTTCCTTTTTTGATTACAATTATGAAAAAGTCTACTTCTATTATCTCTTAAAATACCCTTCTGGCATAAGTCATGTAATGGAGAAGTCTCTCTTGATAGAACTCAAAGGTTAGGATTAATTAACTCAGAAGTACAAATACATTGAATTATTTTTTCTTATATGAAATCATCTTCAAAATCTTGTGTATCAAGAATATTGTTTTTCTTGTACCAAAGTTGCTTTTTACAAAAGGCAACAGGACTTTCTTGATTGTTTTTCCTTGAACTCATCCTCTTCAGTTCTTGTACTGGATTCATTAAATTATGGAGCTGTTCAGAAATCAACTGTAGCATGAGTGCTGTAACACCTCTTGAAAAATAAATAAAATGTACCTGGTTAAAAGTGTTGGGCCAGACAATGTCATCCTCTGATAGAGAGAGAAGGTTTTCTAGTTGAACTGATGGATGTACTTTTCCAACTTTGACCCTAAGAAAAGTTTGATTTTGGAAAATGACCCAGTTCGTTATGTCAAAGCCAGTTATAACCTTCCCATTCTGGACAAAGAAAATATTTTCTCCAGCACCGTTGTTAAATGAGATTTTTCTCAGATGGTGATGAAACCTAAGTGAAGAACATGGCATTAATTAGTAAAGGTATGAACGTCAAAATATACAACGATGTTATTTCAAAAGATATTGATGTGCTTCCAAAGAATGATCATAATAGCACTAATTCATCAGTTCCATCAGAAGCAGACAGAAAAATCACAAAGAGGAACAGAGAAGCATTAATGGAATATAACATCCCTCTTTTCATGTCTGTTACTCACAGGTACATGACACTACGATGTTCCTTTCCTTACTATCATTTGGCATTCTTTTCAATCTTTCTCCTCATCCTGTTCTCACTCCTCTCTTTTTTGTAATTTTCATTTTCAGTGCCTGAAGCCACCAGATTTTGTCATGTTTTTCTCTCCCATAGTTATACATCTATCTTTAAAGCAGAAATGTCTTTTCAAAGTCCTCTGTTGTATGTGTTGAGACAGAAATTCATGAATTTCTCCATGTGAAGAAAAGTTAGTCTTACCATTCTTAAACATATCATGACGCCATCTTATAACAGCACTAATGAGAAAGCTGCATAGGAGTTATTCCTTATTTGGGGTCTTCATTTACAATTTGATTAAATGATAAATATGGATGAGGAGATAATATAGTTGCTGTTCCACTTTGATCACCAGATAACTAAAGTGTTGTATTGTTGCAAAGCAGAACTAGTATCATTTATTAATAATATATAAGGTCCATATCAAATATGAATGTAAGCAATCAAAATATCTGGGACTTTGTGTCATAAAAAATAATAATTTGATATGAGGAGGGGAGATGTGGACATTCTGATCCATCTAAGTCATTTCTGCAGCTTAAATTTAAATTAGTTTCTACATATTATGTGAACTGTGGTTATAGAAACAATATCATCTGCTAGATTAGAAAATATAAGACATTACCTGCCACACTTGATGATTGAGAGGCTTCTGTTTCCCACTACCAGCCATTGCTCTGTGTTTGGAGTCAGATGTAAGCATGACTTGGAGAGCATGTGCCACAACGTAGACTGCATTATAGATACTATAGATTTACCCAGTCATGCTCAATGCAAAAATGGAGTCTGGAAGTGTCTCCAACTTCTCTTCCCCAGTGCATCTTTTCTGTGACTTGGAGTTTAAAGTGGGATTTGAGAAAGAACATACAAAAGCTTGCTGCCAAAAGACCTTTGAAAAACTATCTTCATTTTCTAGAAGGCTATTTCTAGTCTGAAGAAATGTATTGAAACCCAATAATTGTTTTGATGAAACTGCAAAAGAAAGAGCCCCAATTGATGAAGTCCATATTGCTGTTTCTTTGAAATGGAACTGAATTCCATCTGGGCTGGGAAAATCCAAACTTTCTCTTTTATCTCAACTGTTTTGTCCAAATATTCTGAAAGAAAGAATATTATTTTGAAAATGAGGACCCGGATTGTGGGGCCAATATTCTGAGGTATATTGGATTAATATACTGATGTAAGAGTATTGCTTATAAGCTGTAAACCGCCCCGAGTCTTC
>JANHFL010108821.1:0-11744 GCA_032468155.1 Oxyrhabdium leporinum
GAACAACTTGCCTCCAGAAGTTGTAAATGCTCCAACACTGGAAGTTTTTAAGAAGAGATTGGATAACCATTTGTCTGGTGTAGAGTTTCCTGCTTGAGCAGGGGGTTAGACTAGAGGTCCTCCCAAGATCTCTTCTAACTCCTTTATCCTGTTAACGCGTGGACACGTTTTTCAGGATTCAACATTGCACTGGCAGCTTCCTTTCTTCCTATCTTTGGGGAACCAATCCCCAGGCAAACCAAAGCCATCATTGTAAACTAGATGCCCATCCTTTTGTAACACTTTTCCCCGGCCACATCGTAGCCCAGTCCTCTTTCAAAGGGGAAGCTTTCGAACCCGCTGCTTGCTGCAAACCCCACGGTCCTTGAAATACGTCCGAGACCAAGAAAGGAAAATATGTGTAGCTCAGGGTTGAAAAAAAAAGGGTCCTTGATGCTTTGTGAGCTTGGTTGTTTCCTTGCAGATGTTTCAGTACGCAAACTAGGTAATATTGTCAGTGTTAGAAGGGAGGGGTATTTGTGGAGAGGAAGAGGAGGAGGAGGAGGAGGAGGAGGAAGAGGAAGAGGAAGAGGAAGAGGAGGACTATGGATCCTTGGTGCTCTCTGTGCTTGATGGTTTCCTTGAAGACTTTTCATTACTCAACTAGGTAAGATCATCTGTGCTAGAAGGGAGGGCGATTTGCAGGGAGGAGGAGGAGGAGGAGGAGGAGGAGGAGGAGGAGGAGGAGGAGGAGGAGAGCAAAAGCACCTCCTTTTAATCCAGGAATAAAAAAAGAAATAAAATAAAATGAGGACCTTCTTCTGTTTTTATCTTTTACCCCATGTGGCCCTATTCTGTTATCTGTTGTTCATAGTAGTTGCTGTGAGACTGAATCATTGGACTCGCAAGCCTCTAGTTTTGGAAAGAAAAAAGTAAAAAAATAAATTTTTTAAAAAAATGGAGGCTGAATATTTGCTGAGAAGTGCAATGGAGAAAAACCGTGGGGATTTTCACCTTTGTGAGCATGCCCAGTGAAGAAATCCCACCAAAGATAGTCAGCCATAACTGTGATTAATGGGGAAGTTTGACATTGCACTGACATTGGAACCAAGGTGAATATTACGGGAGAGAAATTTTACCAAGAGCACCCTAGTTTTTCACTGTAACCCTGGACTGTCAGACATCTATTCTAAACCTTCATAAATGTAGTGATTTTTTAAAAATTATTATTATTATTGAATTCATTAAGGTTGGAGACTCCCTTTATTAAATGTAAGAACGGTGGCGGTGGGTTGCCCTGGCATCTTGGCAATTCATAATTAGTGGGAGAACTACTCTCCAAAGCATCTGAGGGCAGGACAAGAAGTAACAACTGGGAGGTCATCAAAGAAGGATCCAACCTAGAATTAAGGAGAAATTTACTGTCAATGAGAACAGCGAATCCCTGGAATGGCTTGCTTCCAGAAATTGTGGTGCTCCATCACTGGAGGTTTTCAAGAGGAGATTGGGCAGCCCTTTGTCAGGAATAGTATAAGGTCTTCTGCCTGAGCAGGAAATGAACTAGAAAACCTCCAGGGTTCCTCCCAAACCTATTTTCTATTTTCTATGTTCTATTTTTTCCCCCTTCCAAGTTCAAAGTAGGTCTATTTCTGCTGCGTTTCTGAGCCAGTTATCCAGGTGCCGTCCCCTGCTGAACTTAAATTTTATGAGTTTCCCTTTATGGCAATAGCATAGAATCTGTAGCTGCAACTAAGCAAATTTAGCACAACAAGATTTGTAGAGAAGATTTGATTAGGGCACTTACTGGAGTCCAGCTTCCGTCTGTCACAACTTTAATATGGAAGCCTCCGTATATTTCAAGTGAAGTTTTAAGCATTGCAAAGATTTCTCCATGTTGGCAGGGTATTCTTAAGCGATCCCGGGTCAGTTCTGATTGTTATTTCAACGGAAAGGAGATCAGCAGGAACCCAGTCAGGATCAGGCCTACAATTCTACAGAGGGAGATGGGATCCTTTCTTCTCTAAACATTGGATGCAGTGTAATTGCAGAGAGCAATAAGGAAAGTTGTTCTGTGGTTGGGTGGAAATCCATACTGCTGATGTGTTTTTTTTTCAGAAAATCAAAGAGGCAAAGATTGAGATTAACCCTCTCTGCAATCCCAAACAATTAGAAACCAACCGATCAAACCTACAGATAGAATAGGTATCCTTTAAGCCCCTGAATGACCCATTTACATTCTGCAATCCCATCCAGGTCCCTACCAACCGATCGATCCAATGCTAAATAACTCATGCAAGCTTCCCGGGGATGTTGATTTTATTCCATAGCCACATTAATTTGTTAAAACGATGAAATCAGCAGTGCAAAATGCACCGAAGTGGCAATGTCTGTGTTACAGTTGTACAACACTCGTGGTGTGATTTGACACCTTCTTTCCCCCTCTGTTGATGTCATTAGTTGAAAACAATTTCTTCTTCTGCTCCTTATTTATCAATCACAGCCGTAAATAGGAGGAGAAGACATAACAATCCTTTTCTAGTATGCTTTACAAAGCCTTAGTAAGACTACACTTGGAATATTGCATCCAGTTGTGCTCACCACAATATAAAAAATGTTGAGACTCTGGAAAGAGGGCAAAGAAGAGCAATAAGAACGATTAGGAGGTCGGAGGCTAAAATATATGAAGAAAGGTTGCAGGAATTGGTATATCTAGTCTAGTGAAAAGAAGGACGGGGGTGACAGGATAGCAATGTTCCAATATTTGAGGAGCTGCTAGAGGGATGAGGGTGTGTGTGTGTGTGTCAAACTATTTTCCAAAGCACCAAAAGGCAAGATGAGAAACAATGGATGGAAACTAAACAAGGAGAGAAGCAACCTAGAATTTAAGGCGAAATTTCCTAGCAGTGAGAGCTGGAAGTTTTTAAGAAGAGATGGGACAACCACTTGTTTGAAATGGTATAGGGTCTCTTGCTTGAGCAGGGATTGGACTAGAAGACCTCCAAAGTCCCTTCTATCTCTATTATTCTGCTTTAATGAATAGTAGCAGCATGGTTTCATTCTCGCTTGTGGAAGTCTACTTTTCTAGATTCTTGAAAACTGGCCATGTCCACATGCCTAGAAAGACATCCTTCGTTTATTTATTTTTTTACAGTCCTACGATACCTATTTGGTAAGCTGTGTTTTTAAATACAGAGGACTATAGAAGTTTATAGGTGAAGACATGAGCTCTGGTCTTGCTCTCCACTCTCTTTGTTTTTTGAACTTAAGGATAGGCTTAAAAATAATGTTGGGAAGGTGTTCAAGGTGGAAAAGTAAACTGTTGTTCACTGTTTATTTCCATTATTATTTTAGATATGTACATGAACAATAGTTGCTATGGCATAGAATATGTTAACTCTATTTAGCAAACAACAATAATTAAGAAAAGTTGTTTAGATCCTGGACAAGTTTGAAAACAAGTAAAAGAACTCCGGTGTTTTATGGAAGCCTGAAAACAGTTGCCTTCCCCCCCCAAGCTCTCACAATAACAAGAGTTGGAAGGACCTTGGAGGTCTTCTAGTCCACCCCCCTGCTCAGGTAGGAGAACCTATACCATTTCAGACAAATGGCTGTCCAATCTCTTCTTAAAAACCTCCAGTGAGGCAAGTCATCCCACTGGTTAATTGTTTTCACTGTCAGGAAATTTCTCCTTATTCTTAGGTTGCTTCTCTCCTTGATTAGTTTCTATCCATTGCTTCTAGTCCTGCCTTCAGGGGCTCTGGAGAATAGGTTGACCCTCTCCTCTTTGGGGTAGCCTCTTAGATATTGGAAGAGTCTCGCCCCAATCACTAAAGCAGCAAACATGCTGGACTCAAGCTTCTGTGAGGGTTGAAGCATTTCTTCTGTTCCAAACTGTTTTTGAAGTGGGCATGGCCTTGGTGCTCAGTGTTTTGCTGTGTGCCTGGTGTTGTGTTAATTTATTTATTGCAAATCTGCTTAGAGCAACTCGGAGCAGTCCTTCTCCTTCTCTGTCCAATTAGGCTGGCAAAGAAAAGCCCAAATGATAAAGATTAACATTTGCACTGTATATCATTTCAAAATATTTGTAACTCATTAGAATAACGGTTGGAATTGAAAATACTGGAAAGCATAGCCTTGGAAAGGGCTGAGTCTCTCATTCTTTGCCTAAGCCAATAATATTTATTATTATGGTTGGTCACACAGTGAGAGACACGTTTAGACTGGATTTTTATGTTGAATCCTGCCCAAGTACCTGGATAGGCAGTTGTTCTTGTGTGACGGTGTTAGAGATTAGAGGTACTGTGTCTAATTTTTTTTTCTGAATTTCTAATTATTACCTTGTTTCCCCCCAAAAAACAAGAACTGTCCAAAAAATAAGCCCTAGCTTGATTTTTACACATGCATCCAATATAAGCCCTACCTCCAAAATAAGTTCTAGTCAAGACCCCACCCACTCCATTGCACCTGGTTGCATGGGATTGGGGTGAGGTGCATGAGTAAAAATCAAGTGAGGGTGGGGATGGTTGTGTGTGTGTGGAGCTGCTGACCTTTGGACAGTTGCAGCCAGGCCTCGCACACCCCGACACCTGCCTCGCCTTGCCGGCCCACTTCTTCCGTGGTCTCTTGCCACTGTTTGTTTATGTTGCCCCCTGAAAGAAAGATCGTTGCAGGATGTAAGCTGTTCCAAATAAAGCTGTCTTTTGCAGCTTCGTTATTGTTAGGGTAGGTTGCACAGTCAGCCAGATGTTTAGACTGCCTTTTTTTTTTTAATCTACCCATCGACTTCTTCCCAAGGACTTGGGATGAGCAGATGTTGTTGTCTGATGATGTTAAAGGTTTTGTGGCAGGATAGAAGCTTGTTCCAAGTAAAGCTGCCTTTTGCAATTGACTGATGGTCATTTTGTAAATGCTGATGGTGTTCAAACGATGCTCCAGATATTTTAGGATTGCACCCAAAGCACCTATTACTATTGATACTATCTTTGCTTTCTTGTGTCACATCCATGCTCCCTCTGAGTGCAAGTCTTTGTATTTTTTTTTCTCCAGGTTTGTTTGTTGTTGTTGTTTTTGTTGTCGTTCATTCTGCTGTCTCCAGGTAGTGCTGGGATCACCATCCAGACTTTTTTTTTTTTAATCTATCTTATAATTAAAAAGCAAGGTGCCAGCTGCTTGTCTGTCTGAATTCCAAAGTCCCAGAGAACTTTAGTTTCTTCATATTTTTTTTTTAAAAATTGTTTTATTACTTAGTCTATTTCGTGGCCCTACCAGTTCTTGCTTGCAGGCGAAGATATTCCTTGCAGATATTCCAGGGCACCATTTGTTATGCTGTTCTTTGTAATTAGTCTGCATGATCTTCTACCAACAGCTGACTTCTATTTCTTCAGCTTTTTTTTTTCCTCCAGAGGCAGTATTTGTTGTCTGTTACTGTCTTCTCAATTCTGGCTTTATATACGTTTGTTCTCAAGGCTCGGTCTTGTGCAGTGAGAATTAGTCCCTCCGTCTCTTTCTTCAACTTTTCAACTTTTAACCAGTTGTGAACCTCTTGTTATCTGCTAATGTTTCTTCATGTGCTGGTCCTGTAATATTGCACTTTGCCGTGTCTGATTTCTGTTCTTCATTTAGACTTTCTCGTAGCCCAGTTTGGTATCTCCAGTGCTCAGTGGGCCTTCATGTCAACGTCTTCATGTCAACAGCTTCATCAGATATTATTACAATTAATATTGGCATAACAATAGCAATAGCATTTGGAATTGTGTTCCACCCCATGATACTGTACAGGACTCTCTGTGTGGTTTACAATGTAGCAACATTATTTGCATATTGTCCCCAACAGTTTTGGTCCTCATTTTACCAACCTCGAAAGGGTGGAAGGTTGAGTTAACCTTGAGCCCAGTCAAGATCGAACTCCAGGCTGTGGACAGAGTTAGCTTGCAATACTGCATTTTAACCACTGCGCCAGCAGGGCAATGTAAACCTATTGTTTTATTTTCTGTGTTTGCTAGCCCTTCTATATTTTGTGTAAGTAGACAAAAGAAATGTAATGTAGAAATAAACGTCATAAGACACTGTAAAACAATTAAGTGCTAAGATGGGCATCCATTAGGAATGAACAAGTGAAATAAAAACATTGAAAAAATATATATTTTAGAACACGAAAAGGGAGCAGTTTAAGAAGAGATGTGGGGCAGGACTATGTATTTGTTAGAACATTGGAATAGGAAGACCAGAAATCTACCCACACTGGTAGGACCTTCCTTTGGCCGTATATTCATTTTCAGTGTAAGTATATTTGCAGAACTGTGTAAATAAGATGGTAAGCAAATAGAGTTGTATAAAACTTTTTGAATGCTAAGCAACTCTTTCAAGTCCTGAAGTAGGAAGTGCCCAAAGTCAGTTGAAATACATCAGAAGTCTTCTCCCAAAGGGGCTTTTTCAGGAGGCAACTGGACTTTCTTGGGTTTTTTTTTTGCTGCTTCTCATCCAAGAAGTTTCTTCAGCTCTGACTGGATGGCGGGGAATAGAAGGATTTATACTCCTTGCAGAAAGATGCATCCTTTTAGAGAGTCCTTGAAGCACCTGGAGGTTTATCTGTGTCCTCAGGGTCACCTAAATGGTGCTCCTGGTTCCTATAGTCTGCAATTTTTCCTCTGGAAATCCATTCCTACTCCCACACCATTCAAAGGGTGTTCATCCTAAATTCTAGAGCTATAAGTGTGTAGAGATTCTCAGTCATCCAGTCATGGATGTCCCAAAGGTGCTTTTTCAGGAGGCAACTGGACTTTCTGTTTTTTTTTCTTTTGAAGACATTTCTCTTCTCATCTAAGAAGCTTCTTCAGCTTTGACAGGATGGTGGGGAATGGAAGGATCAGAAGTGTTCCATCCCTGGAACAGTCTCCTGATCTTCTATTTTGGATCATCTTCAAAAGGATGGATTTGCCACTCTGTGCATGAAGCTTTTTTTGAATTAGCAGCATACTCATGACTGTTATGACAATGATGATGATTGAGCGAGCTGTGATGTTGAAGCAAAATACGAGTGGAGGGCAGGCATTTTCCCAACCCGTTTGAAGCAGCCTTTGAAATAAATCTCCCAGTCTTTTTTTTTTCAAGTCTCAACGGTGACCTTAACATTCTCTCACCATGTGCTGATGAGTGATAATGGGAAATTAGTGTGATAGCACATTTATTACAAGCATTTAGTCTACTTGGAAGCATTAAGGTCTTGACTTCTGCTCTCTCTTTGTCTCTGAGAAAATTTTCCCTTCTCCCTTTTGTGTATATGTAGGTGAATTTTTGTACTATTGTCATGACCCCATCAGCTCTGACGAAGGTCCGATAAATTCTTAGGATCTCTGCAGCCTTGTAGAGATTTCCCTTTCCCTTTATTCATGACTTGAAATGAAATTAGAAAATCATATTCAGATTGAGTCCAATGCGTTGGTCACCACACTATAAAAAAGATGTTGAGACTCTAGAAAGAGTACAGAGAGGAGCAACCAGGATGATTAGGGGACTGGAGGCTAAAACGTACGATGAATGGTTACAGGAACTGGGCATAGATAGTCAAGTGAAGAGAAGGACCAGGGGAGATATGATAGTAGTGGTCCAATATATGAGGGGCTGCCACAGAGAAGAGGGGGGGGGTCAACCTATTTTCCAAAGCACCTGAAAGCCAGACAAAGAATAAATGAATGGAAACTAAACAAGGAGAGATTCAACCTGGAAATAAGAAGAAATTTTCTGATAGTGAGAGCAATTTACCAATGGAACAGCTTGCCTTCAGAAGTTGTGGGAGCTTCATCACTGGAAGCTTTCAAGTAGAGACTGGACTGCCATCTGTCAGAAATGGTGTAGGGTTTCCTGCTTGGGCGGCGGGGGTTGGACTAGATGACCTGCAAGGTGCCTTCTAACTCTGTTAATCTGTACATCTTGCAACCTCTAATATGCTGTGGTTCATCATCCCCAACCTTTTACTAAGGGACCTGGAGATTTCAAAAGATCTTATTATAAAAGGACTTTGTACTATGTGAACAGTGAGTTTAGTATGATCCAATTATTGTTTTCCATTCACTTCTCTTTGTTTCTTGACTGCAGAGTATTGTGGTGGATTGCAGAATTTACATGTGAGCAATTATAGGAAAAGATGAGACAGCTTGCCTTCAGACATTGTGGGTGCTCCATCATTGGAGATTTTTTTAAGAACAGACTGGACAGCCACTTGTCTGAAATGGCCTTCTTCTTGAGCAGGAGTTGGCCTAAAAGACATTTAAGGTCCCTTCCAACTCTATGATATCCTTTTACTTTGAATAGCTTGCATGCAGAAGCTACTCTTCCATAATAGTATAAGGTCTTCTGCTTGAGCAAGAGTTGGACTAGAAGACCTCCAAGGTCCCTTCCAACTCTGTTACTTGGTAAGGCACATTTGTCAGAATGTCAACTTTTATACAATTATAGAGGTATAGGAACTCCTTCATAATCTGTCCTTGAAAGCCTTTGGATAATGAGACCCTTGACCCATATATATGGGGCCTTCTTGATTTATTTTCCTCACCCCAATGCTGTAATTACTTCCCCACCATTAGATTATTTTCGAACTTCTAACTAATCCTGGTTTCTTAACCAATGACAGCTAAAGACTTCCTTTTTTTCCTTCCTTCTCCTGCTTGACTAAAGTTATTATGAAACCGATAGTTATAACCACCATAAGAAACGAAGAAGGGCCATATTGCCTGTTGTATAAATACAGAATGAATCATACTTTTGAAATAAAATTTCACCTCTTTGAATCGGCAAGAGTGATTTGGTCTTCTAGAGATCAAGAGCTAATTTACAGGCTGAAAACGTGCTGTTAAAGCAACAAAAACAGTCACACTCTTGCAATACATTTTTTTTTCAGGTTCTCAGGCTATAGGTACATTTAGCAATGTGTAGCACATTCAAGACTTTTCTGGAACTGCTAATAGATATAGAAATTATCACCTACATTGTAAAGAATCAGGGTGGGAAAAGGTGACTTGTCCTCGCATCCCTCCAGATGTTTCGTTTAGAGCTGTCACCCTCCGTGATTATTAGCTAGGAAGGCATTAGGATGGTTCCAGACAATACAATATTTAACAGATTAACAGATTAACAGAATTGGAAGGGACCTTGTAGGACATCTAGTCCAAACCCCTCCCAAGCAGGAGATTCTACACCAATTCTGACAAATGGCAGTCCAATCTTTTCTTGAAAGCTTCCAGTGATGAAGCTCCCATAACCTCTGAAGGCAACTTCTGTTCCATGGATTGATTGTTCTCACTGCCAGAAAATGTCTCCTTATTTCTAGGTTGAATCTCTCCTTGATCAGTTTCCATCCATCATTCCTTATCTGGCCTTCAGGTGCTTTGGAAAATAGCCTGACCCCCTCCTCTCTGTGGCAGCCCCTCAAATATTGGAAGATTGAAATCCTGTCTCCCCTGGTCCTTCTCTTCCCTAGACTAGCCATACCTAGCTCCTGTAACCATTCTTCATGTGTTTTAGTCTCCAGGCCCCTACTCATCCTGGCTTCTCTTCTCTGCACTTTTTGTAGGGGACACACACAGAGAGAGGGGGGAGAGAGAGGGAGAGGTACGCTTCCAGAATAATTGAATATCGGACAAAATACAAGCTTAGATTATGATGATGATGCTAGTAATAGTAATAGCAACTTATATACCACTTCACAGTGGTTTACAGCCCTCTCTAAGTGGTTTACAGAGTCACCCTATTGCCCCCAACAATCTAACTCCTCATTTTACTGTTCTCAGAAGGATGTAAGACTGAATCAACCTTGAGCCGTTCAGAATCGAACTGCCGAACTGCAGGCAGCCAAAAGTCAGCAGAAGGAGCCTGCAGCACTACATTCTAAGCACTGCACCATCACTCTTGCAAACTGCTTAGAGAGGGCTGTAAAGCACTGTGAAGTGATATATAAGTCTTAAGCGCTACTGCTAGGTCCAAGACAAAAGGCAAAGAGCAATCTTCCAAGTGAGGCAAGGCAAAGAGCAACAGGCAAAGCCCGGGGAGTACAAGCCAAAGCAAACAATTGTTCCTGGCAAAGACTAACTCCACACTGCTTCTCCTTAAGTTACGCCACTCCAGATGTTCCTTGTGAGGAGGGGTGAGGTGACCTCCTTCCGAGTAACCTTGCAGCCCTCCTCTGGGCTTACCTATGCTCCGCTCTCCGTGTCTTTGGGTCAAGTGGAGTAGGCAGCTGTTCCTTGCCAGAGGAGATCTGCTATCAGTACCACTGCCTGTCGGCAGCCGATCTTCCCCTGTGTCTGTGGGAGCAGGAAGCTCTCCGTCTGGTTGACGCCTCCCCCCGGTGCCTCTGAGGGGCCTGGGATAGCATTGTCCTCAGACCCTGGTCTCTCCAATCCTGCCAGGGGAGATGTGCCAACCCTGTTGGAGGGTCCCGGTTCCGAATCCTCTGAACCGGGCTCCAATGGGACCATGACAAGATTGCAGCTGCCCTGTTGTGGCTTGTCGGTCGCCGGTCTTCCACCAGCCAAATCAGAGGAGGAAGAGGAAGTGTGGGAGTCAGGGTCAGCATCAAGGCAACCTGAGAGCTGTGAAAGGGAAGAGGGAATGGAACTGACAGAGAGACAGAGGCAGAGCCTGGGCCGTCCATCAGCCCTCAGATGGAGAGTCAACAGCCCCCAGGTCTGGAGGTGGCTGGTGAGGAAGAGGAGGAACAGCTGAGGCCAGTGCCTGACTCACAGATGTGCAGAAGGCAGAGGAGAGGAGAGCAGTGGAAATCTATGGGCCGGTCCTCGGGACAGGAGAGCCACCACTGCTAGCGAAGCCCCACCCTAGCTCTGGGGATAAAAGGCAAGGGGTGGAGATGAATAGTGTGGCAGATCTCCCTGGCGGACAGACTTGTTAGTCTGCTGTGTGAGAGAAATATTTTTTTGCCAGGGCTGCTAGCACTCCTAATAAAGGAATATTTGAGTTTGTCATGTTTGGAGAGCTGGGTCAGAACATGCCCCAGCTCAGGTGGAGTCCATATTCCATTCGGTATGTACCAATTCTACTCTAGTAAGTCCTCTGCATTTCTTAATACAAATAACCACATTACCAGTCCAAAATATTCTCCAGCTGCTATTAATTGTAAGTCCCTTTTTAGATTAAGATTAAACCAGAAAGAGCTGCAGTATCTTTAATAGAGGCAATTAAGGACAAAATCCATTAAATAAAGTATACACTTTATTATAAAAATATCCCAACTCCATTTATTAACAACAATAAAAAAAGCTTTTGCAAATCTGGGACTTTCAGAATCGACTCTTGTCTTCTCCCCACATTAAAAAAAAAAAAGAGTTCGTAGTAATTACGAGGGTTGGACTCAGAGTCTTTTGATATTTTTTTTTTAACTCCGCGTTAAAAAATAATAATAATCTGCAGCTATGGCTTAGGAATCAGAAACTGTTTCAAGACATGGTGTGGCATTTTGGTTTGCTCCTCTAACTGGGGAATTCTATTCAAGTTTTCTGATGATCCATTGTTTTCCACCACATTTTCTAAAGGAAGAAAGGAAAGGAGAGAAAAGGGAGAAGAAGGGAAAAGGAAGGAAAGGGGGGAAAATCAGCCAGTTTAAAATACACTGAAACTGAATTTATATTGTCTTTGGAACAAATTCTTATAGTTTCGAAGTGAAAATATTATGAGGTCATTTTTTATGTGCAATATGCAGTAAACTTGCCACTTTCTCAGTTCAACTTCTTGCTATCCGTGGTAAAAAAAATCTG
>JANHFL010108900.1:0-11741 GCA_032468155.1 Oxyrhabdium leporinum
AATCTTACTTTATTGATATAGGCTGGGGGGATAGAATACTAAAGTCAGAATGATGGGAGCCCTGATATTCGCTGTGATGTTCTACGGAAGAGAAAGTTGGACAAAATGAGGGGGATAGGAAGAATGTGGCAGTTTTATTTTGAAGAACTCTACCGAGATTATGATGGATAGCCAAGTGACATGTCCATCATTCGCACATAGCTTAGTTTCAATTTCTCTGACAGCCTCTTGTTCAATTCCAAAGTCGTTTTGCCTATTTTAAATCTTTCTCTTAGCTCTACATATGAAAATTATGAAACAGTAAAACCCTCTGCAGCTGATCTCTCGATTTCACCCTTATTCTCTGTGTTCTGTGCTGAGACTCACAAAGGCGTCTTATATCCCTTTCATAAGATACTTCAAATATGATTTTTAAAAAGTCTACATTACCTTTATTGTATCATCAAAAAACATGCCACCCAAGCTTCAAGTCAGCTCTTCTCTTCTGAATGGGAGACCACCAGAACTTTGGCGGGGAAGGAGAGATGGGGAGAGGGAAAGATGGGCCCGTCTGTCATTTAGTTGCAATGAAAAGGGAATTTCCACGAGGTCCTTTACCTTATGAGCCTGAACAGACTTTCCTGAATTTACACTTGAACCAGAGGCTTTTCTTCTAGATTTCATAGATGACTACAGTGAAGAAAATGTGGAACTTTGTTTTTCTATATGATAACAGCAGCAAGACTATCTTCACACACAGATGGAAGGACTCACATATACCCAGAATCAAAAAATGGATGGGGAAGTTGAGTGCTTTGGGTAAAGAAAACTTTGTCTACATTTCCTTCTACTTGGAAACCACTCTTTGATTTGGTTGTAACTGAAAGAAATTAAATGTTATACATGTTTATAATGATAAATGTACTGTTATGGCTTATTCTAATTCAAAGAGTTATTGATACTTAAGATTTTACCTGCAGTGAAGAAAGTTGGAAGTTACTTTTTCTCTATAACTTTTCCCCCTTTTTCTCTGCACTCTCCAATTTTGCTTTTCCCTCCCTCTGCCTTGCCTTTTTTCAGTTCTGTCTCCTGTTTTCTTGTACTGTTTTTCTACAATTAAATAAAGCTTACAAACTTTTATGATTTTCAGGGGTTGATCCACTATGAAAAATTGTTCCACCATCAGGGCACACTGGGGCATTTCCCATGTGATTTTTCGATTGTCTCCCTTTTGAGTAAAACTTTATCGCACTCTATGCATCTCTATGGCTTCATTCCTCTATGGACCTTCTAATGATTTCTAAGGTTTCGTTTTCAGGTAAAACTTCCCACACTCCCCACATTTATAGGGCTTCTTCCCCGTGTAGATTTTTTTACACTCCCCACATTTATACAGCCTCTTTCCTGTGTACCCCTTCTGGTGTCTCCGAAGTTCAGCAGACTCCATAAATCTCTTCTCACATTCTGGGCATTGATAGGGTCTGCTCCAGTGTGAAGTCTTTGATGTCGATTTAGGTGTGACTTTTCAACAAAACAGCTCCACATTCTTTTGACTACAACTTGTATTCTCCATGTACCTGTTCTAAGAACTCTCAATTTATCATTTAATTGCAATGAAAAGAGAAGGCAATTTCCATGAGGGCCTTTATCCTAGGGTTTCCTGAATTTACACTTGAACCAGAAGCTTTTCTTCTAGATTTGATAGATGACTAGAGTGAAGAAACTGTGGAACTTGTGTTTTTCCATATGACAACAGCAGCAGGGCTCTCTTCACACACAGATTTAAGGACTCACATATATCCAGAATGGAAAAATGGATGGGGCAGTTGAATGCTTTGGGTAAAGAAAACTTTGTCTCGATTTCCTTCCACTTGGAAACCACTCTTGGATTTCCTTGTAACTGAAAGCAATGAAATTTAAACCTGTGTTTTTTATGGTTATACACAATTATAAGGATAAACGTACTGTTTGTTATCGTTTATTCTAATTCAAAGACTTATTGATACTTAGGATTTTACCTGGAGTGAAGGAAGTTGGAAGTTACTTTTTCTCTATAATTATTTCCCCTTTTGTCTCGAGTCCCCAATTTTGCTTTTCCCTCCCCCTTGCTTTTTTTTGTTCTTTCTCCTTTGTTTTCTTGTACTTTGTTTTTCTAAAATTTAACAAACCTTACAAACTTTTATATGATTTTCAGGGGTTGATCCACTATGAAAAACTGTTCCACCACTAAGGCATAACTGGGGCTTTTCCTATGTCATTTTTCTGATGTTTCCTTTTTGAGCAAAACTTTATTGCACTCTATGCATCTCTATGGCTTCATTCCTGTATGGACCTTCTGATGATTTCTAAGGCTTTGTTTTCGTGTAAAACTTTTCCCACGCTCCCCACATTGATACGGCCTCTTTCCTGTGTGCCCCTTCTGGTGTCTCCGGAAGTCAGCAGACTCCACAACTCTTTGTTCACATTCTGGGCATTGACAGGGTCTGTCTCCTGTGTGACATCTCTGATGTTGAAATTAGGTGTGACTTTTCAACAAAATATCTCCACATTCTTTTGACTTCACCTTGTATTTATTTATTTATTTAATGTGTTTGTCAAACATGAACAAGGAAGCGATATAAGCATAAACACGAACAATGGAAGCAAACACAGGTATAATGGGAACAGCAAGGCAGGGACGGTAGGCACGCCGGTGCACTTATGCACGCCCCCTTTACGGACCTCTTAGGAATGGGGTGAGGTCCACGGTAGACAGTTTGTGGCTGAAGCTGTGAGGGTTAGAGGATGTAACAACGGAGTCGGGGAGAGGGTTCCAGGTATGCACCACTCTGTTGCTGAAATCGTACTTTCTGCAGTCACGTTTGAAGCAGTTTAACTTGAGCTTGTATCGATTATTTGCCCATGTATTATTGTGATTGAAGCTGAAGAAGTCGTTGACAGGTAAGACATTGTAGCAGACAATTTTATGTGCAATGCTTAGATCAGACCGCAGTTGTCGCAGTTCCAGATTGTCCAGGCCCAGGATTTCTAACCTGGTGGCGTTGGGGATTTTATTGTGAGCAGTACTCTTCTGGTGAAATAGTTCTGGATGGATCCGCTCGATCGTGTTAATGTCCAATATACAATAGGGATTCCAAGCAGGTGAACAGTATTCAAGAATTGGTCTGGCAAAGGTTTTATACGCTCTAGTTAACAATACAATGTTACCAGAAAAGAAGCTTTACAAAATTAAGTTAATGACTCTTAAGGCTTTTTTGGCAATGCTGTTACAGTAGCTCTGGGGCTTAGAGGCGAGTAGTCCTAGGTCCTTGACAACGTGAGAGTCTGCGAGATCACTACCACCTAATCTGTATTTGGCGTTTCTGATTTTTTTGCCATTGTGTAGGACAGACCATTTATTAATCGAGATTTGTAGTTGCCAATTATGCGACCATTCAGACACATAGTTGAGGTCGCTTTGCAGTATGGCAGCATTGCCAGTGGTATTAAATAATTTTACGTTGGCAGCGAAGAGGATGCAGCTGCTTTTAATTTGATCGCATAGATCGTTGATGTAAAGCAGAGCGTGGGTCCTAAGCAGCTGCCTTGGGGGACACCCGTTAACTGGTGCTGGATTTGATGGAGCCCTCCCCATTTTGACTATTCGTTGCCTATTGGACAGGAACATTGCTACCCACTTGTGCAGGGATCCGGAAATGCCGTAGGAACTTAGTTTTGACAGTAGTTTGTCATGCACTACCGAATCAAGAGCTTTACAAAAGTCTACGTAAATTACGTCCACTGCTTTACCGTGATCAAGATGTGTGGTCCAGATGTTTTTACAGTGTAGGAGTTGCAGATTACAGGACAATTTTTTTCTAAAACTGCTTGTCAGATAGCAGGTTGTTTATGTCTAGGTGGTGAGTGATGGATTGGTTTATAATTGATTCCATGACTTTACAGGTGACGCAACACGGAGATTGGCCTTTAACTGTTGACTAGACTAGGGTCCCCTTTTTAAAAGATTAGTATAACTCTGGCTAGTGACCATAGGTGGGGCAGGGAGCTGGTTCGAAAAGATACCTCATAAATTCTGCATAGTGGCTTGGCAAGGGCAGTAGCAAGCTTTTTCAAAAACAATGCAAAAACAAATAATGCATCGGGGCTTTAGGTTTTGTAGTGCCGTTTGAACATTATCTACTGTAAAATAAATATATAGTAAATTACTACAATTTGTTATGGTGCGACTAGGAAGTGAGGGACAGTGGCCATTGCTGTCAACAAAGACTGAACTGAAGAATGTATTGAAAAGTTTGGCTTTAACAGCATCATCGTTACAGTCTTCTCCTTTAGACCCTTTTAAGGGTAGGATTGTTTTCGAGTCTTTAAGTTTTGCGTTAACAAAATTATAGAAGGCTGGGGTGGACTTCGAGTTTAACAGCTCTTCCTCCTGTTTGCAATAGTGGTTGGTACATTCGGCCTTTATCTGGCGGCATAAGGCCTTGTAGCTGCCTTTAAAGTTAGCTACGTAGCCAGTTTTGTTTTCTCGTCAAAGAGATTTTTTCTTGGATTGCAACCTACTTATTGCTATGGGTAATTTGTTCTTTTTAGGTCATTTTTGGTATGTATAGATTAATGACTCTATTGATTTTGAGGAAAAATGTTATAACAGTCATCTGCAGTTTTACAACCTATGAACAGAAGGTGCCAATCAAGGGATGCGAGGTTGGCAGCTATGAGATTATAGCTGGCTTTTTTAAAGTTATAATTTGAAGTGCCCTTATTATGACTCTGTTTGCAAGGACACAAATTGAGACAAAAATCTATCATGCTGTGATCGCTGTTGGAAAATGGTTCTTTAACTTGTAAGCAATAAATTGAATTTAAGCTATTGCAGAATATGAGATCTAAGCAATTAGTGTTGTCCGTTACCAACTGCTACAGCCCTAGAGTTGTAACAGCATTGTACATGGTTACATGTATAGGTTCAGTTGTACATTTGTTTAGGGTCCAATTAATAAGCAAATTAAGATCACCAAGAAAGTAAGGGGGTGTGGGCAGGAAGCTGTGCCCATTAATGCAATTAACTTATTTGTATGACTGAGATCCTAATCGGGGGCTCAATAAGAAAGCAAAAAACAAACTGTAGTATTTAGAGACCGATCGCAGTCATATTCTCCATTTTCCTGTTCTAACAACTCTCAATTTATCATCTATAGGTAGTCCTCTACTTAGGACCACAATTGAGCCCAAAATTTCTGTTGTTAAGTGAAACACTTGTTAAGTGAGTTTTTCCCAATTTACGATTTCCCACAGTTGTTGAGTTATTGCAGATGTTAAATTAGTAGCATGGTTGTTAAGTGAATCTTCTCCCTTGACTTTGCTTGTGAAAAGGACGCAAAAGGGGATCAGGTAACCCTGGAACACTGCAACCGTCAGAAATGTGAATCAGGGATCAAGCATCTGAATTTTGATCATGTGACCTAAGGGATGGTGAGAAATGGTCATAAGTCACTTTTTTCAGTGCCATTGTAACATCAGTCAGTCACTAAATGAACTGTTATAAGTCAACTAGCTCTATTGACAAATTGATGGGGAAAAGAGATTCAGAGAAATGAGACAAAAAGTGTAAGACATCAGGATATTACACTTTATCCATTTAGTGTGGTCTACTCTTTCTTTTCCATAAAATGCTTCTTGTGCCGAGACCCACAAAGTCATTTTTGGGCACTGCCTATGTTTCTATTGTTGAAGCTGAACCGTAAAAAAGCCATACCCTTCCCATTTTAAAATCCTCTTATTGCCCAGCAACACCCACTCTTTCATCCAAAGCAAACAGGCTGCAAAGTACAATTTTTAATCAGGCAATCCTAATCATCCTCTTTCTCTTTGCTCTTAAACAGTTTTAGATCAAACTCTTGTTTTTTCTCCTGCCATATAAACTTAGATATATCTTCCTGGCATTGCTTATGTGGTGCATCCAATGTCCAGATAGGTATTGTTTAAAACAGAAACATCAGTCTCGTAATTCTTTTAATTATAGAAACTCTATAATCAATAATTGTATTTTTTTTCCATCTCTAACATATGCTTTTCAATTTGATTCCATGCCTTATCACAATTATTTTGACACAGAATTTGTATTCTTTGGAACAATACCCAAATGTCTTACTTTTGTGTCATTTGTTTTACATCACTTTTCCCCATCAATTCTATTTTGTCTTGCGTTTTCCTACTTTGGTCAACTTCCTTGTCTATTAGCCATTCATTTTAAAACCAGCTAATGCACTAAAACTCTGTTAATATTTCCATTAATATTTTGATTTCTTCCAAAAGGCCTTTTAAAATTACCACAAAACTATCAGCAAAGTTCTTCTTACCTAAGGGCTTCTCTCTGTTGTGCTCGAGAATACATATTCTTTGATTCAATTTATTTTCTAGATTCGTTAATCCTGCCCTACTAAAAAGAGACTTTTAGTGGCTTGCAAGGATTTAGCAGAAACCTTAGCTTTCCCCCGTTTTTTGTCAGCACTCCCTACTTTTGATTTTCATCCATTTCCCTCTTTCTTTTAAAATTCTTAGAATCATAGAGGTAGGACCTACAACAGAATAAGAGAGTTGTAGTCTTCTAGTCCTACCTCCCCCGCCCCCGAAGACAGTCATCTTTATACATTTCCAGACAATTTCACATGCTCTCCCACGATCTAAGAGTGTCTAATCCCCCCCCCCCTTATGAACTCTCCTATGACTTCTAAGGGTTGAACAATTATGAAAAACTGATCTACCATCGAGGCCTATTAGGGCTTTTCCCATTTGAGTTTTCTGGTGTCTCACTTTTGGAGCAAACATTACTGCACTCTATGAATCTCTATGTCTTCACTCGCATATGGACCTTTTCATGTCTTCCAAGGTGTTGTTTTTGGGAAAAACATTTCCCACACTCCACACATTGGTATGGCTTCTCCCCCGTGTGGATTCTCTGATGAACCCGAAGCAGTGTTGCTGTGAGAAAACTTTTCCCACACTCCCCACATTTATAGGGCCTCTCTCCTGTGTGCCCCTTCTGATGTCTCCGAAGTTCAGCAGCCTCCACAAATGTTTTCTCACATACTGGGCATTGATTGGGTCTGTCTCCAGTGTGAAGTCTCTGGTGTCGAATTAGACTTGACTTGTAGCCAAAACATCTCCCACATTCTGGGCACTGATGGGGTCTTTCTCCGGTGTGAAGTCTCTGATGTTGAATTAGTTGTGACTTTCTGGCAAAACACTTCCCACATTCTGGGCACATTTCATTTTTCTGTACAGGCTTGTAAGGCTTCTCTCCTTTGTGAAGTCTCTCATGTTTTCTAAGATAATTTTTGTAACGAAAAGATTTCTCACACTCCTGACATTTATATTGCTTCCCTAAGTGGCTTCTCTGATGAATCAAAAGTGTATCTTTCCGGGTAAAAGATTTCTCACACACTGAGCATTTATGGAGTTTCTCACCCGTGTGGTTTTGACAGTGAATTCTAAGGGATGATGAATAAGCAAATTCTTTCCCACACTCTAAACATTTGAACTTTTTTTCCCCTCTGTGAACATTCTCATGATTTCTAAGCATTTGTATTGTACGGAAAAATGTTCCACATTCGATGCACATATAGGGCTTCACCCCTGTATGGATACTCTGATGTCGAAAAAGAGTTTCCTTAAAAGAAAAACATTTATCACAATCCTTACATTTATATAGTTTTTCTCCTCTGTGCGTCCTTTGGTGGCTCTCAAGTTTAGAAGAATTGAAAAATCTTTTCTCACACTCTGGGCATTGATAAGGTCTGTCCCCAGTGTGAATTCTCTGATGTTGAATTAGGTGAGACTTTTCACCATATCGTTTCCCACATTCTGGGCACTCATAGGGTCTTTCTCCAGTGTGAATTCTCTGATGTCGAATTAGGTGAGACTTTTCACCATAACGTCTCCCACATTGTGGGCACTCATAGGGTCTTTGTCCGGTGTGAAGTCTCTGATGTCGATTTAGGTTTGACTTGCAAGCAAAACATCTCCCACATTCTGGGCACTGATAGGGTCTTTCCCCAGTGTGAATTCCCTGATGTCGAATTAGGCGTGACTTACATTTATAGAGTTTTTCTCCCACGTGAGTCCTTTGGTGTCTCCGAAGTTCAGAAGAATCCACAAATGTTTTCTCACATTTTGGGCATTCATAGGGTCTGTCCCCAGTGTGAAGTCTCTGATGTCGAATTAGGGTTGACTTCTGGCCAAAACATCTCCCACATTCTGGGCACTGATAGGGTCTTTCCCCAGTGTGAATTCTCTGATGTTTCAGTAGGTACGATTTCCTAGAAAAACTTTTCCCACATTCTAGGCATGTTTTGCTTTCCTCGTTTGTGTGTGTTTTATTATGTTTGCAAAGAGATGAACTGCGAGTGAAACATTTTCCACACACTAAGCATTTATAAGGACTCTGCCCTGTGTGAATTTTCTCATATTTTCTAAATAATTGTTTATAACGGAAAGATTTCCCATACTCCAGACATTGATAAGGTTTCTCTCTGGTGTGGATTTGCTGATGTTTAAGCAGCTCTGAGTTTTGGGAAAAGCGCAGTCCACATTGCACACACTTGCAGGGCTTCTCTTCAGTCAAGCTGTTCGGAGGCCTAGAAAGACGCCATCTCTCAGGAAATCTTCCCCAGCGCTTCCAGGATTTCTGAGATCTCTTTCCCTGGTGGATTCGCTGATGGGCTCCAAGGTCCGAGCCTTTAGCAAAACGCTCCCCACACTCTCCACATTTGTAAGGCTTCACTCCAGGGTGGCTCTGGAGATGTTTGGCAAAGTTCCACATTCCAGGAAAGGAGTTCCCACAAAGAAAACACAGGTGGGATCCATTCCCTGTGTGCAGCTTCCGGTGGATCAAAAGGAGGGACCGGTGAGCAAAGGATTTCCCACACTTGGAGCATTTGGAGAGTCTCCCCTGATTCCTCTGAGGGGACCTTTGGCCAAAGTGTTCCCCCCTGTGCATAATTGCCAGGTGCTGCTCACTTCCAGGGCTTTCAATCAAATGAAACAAGCAGAACTTTGGCCAAAAAGTTGGAAGATGGTCAGGAGGATGGGCTCCAGCACGAGTCCGAAAGCTCAGAGGACTAAACCTCTGGTCCTGGTGACTGACGCAGATTGGATCCTGAAAGCAGAACTTTGTCCAATGGTTTTCCTGGTGGCACCTGTAGGATGAAGAAAAAAGAAGTGAAGGAGAGAGGAAGATAGATATTCTTCAGCTCTCTAAACAACCCAAACAATAGCTGAAAGACCCCTTATATGAACCCAGGAGTGCCCCCCCAAAGCCTCTATTCCCTCCCTCCAGAATCAAAGCAATGCTGGGATGCCCGCTGTTGAGCTGATGTCTCCTTCCCTTTTTTTAGCACAATGAGAGGGATGGCTGACAGAGTCCCTGTTGCTCCCCACTTGTCTGCCTGAACTGGGGATGATCCCTGCCTTTTCCTTTTGCTCCAGAGGGCAGGTGATGATGCTACATGATGAGACAAACTGCAAGACACCCCCCCCCATAGGATTTATATGTTCCAGGTAGATCTAAATGGGTATGGAGTACAACCCATGGAGGTACTCATGGACACTATTCTTCAGGCCAGCACAGATTTAGTATGTCTTCCTCCTAAAACGGCTTCATGTTGTTGCTTTATAGTTTATGGAGGATGCAAATACATTGATCGGGGTCAGCAATACAGTTTGAACACAATAGGGAAGAAACAGCATTTAAAATATCTTTATATCTGGTAACATTCTCTGTATCAATAACATTTGGATAAATCAGTGGCTCCGTTGTGGAAAGTCAGATCAGTATTTTCAAATAATGTTGTTCTTTAATTTTCTCCCATACTAATAATAATGCATTCCTAACATAGTGTCTTTGGAAATAGGTATGTATTTTTTTTCCATACCATAAAAAAGCATGCCAACGTAGTTCAAGATCATGTCCCTCCAAGGCCAGTAGTCTTTTGTTCCTCAATCCAATCCATTCTTTCAGGCAAGTAAGTGTCGAAACCTGAGAGTACAATTCCCAATCTGGTAGCCCAAAACCACCTGTTTTTAGAATCTTGCAACATTTTCAAGTTTATCCTTGCTTTTTTTCCCTTGCCAAATATGTTTCAATATAGTTTGATTTAATTCTTTGAAATATTTTTTCTCCAGTTTTATTGGTATTGTTTGAAATAAACACAGTATAATCTTGGCAGGATATTCATTTTTATGGTGGCTATTGTTCCCATCAATGATAGTTGTAGATTTTTCCACTTCTCCAAATCCGTCTTAATTTGTTGCACCAACTTATAATTATCTTCTTTAATTGTTACATACCTTACCGTTAGTTGGATTCCTAAATCTTTCTTGACTATCTGCATACCTATTTTCCTTGTTAGTTCTTTTTTCTGTAAGTCTGCAACATTTTAAACTATTATTCTGGTTTTTTATTTATATTCAGTCTGGCAATTTCACCATATTCTTCTATTTTCCTAATTAGTTTAAGTCCATTTTCTTGTGGGTCTTCCAAGATAACGACCAAATCATCTGCAAATGCCTGTAATTTATATTGTTCCTTGTTTATTTCCATACCTTTAATTTCTATATCTTGTCTAATAGTTCTATTTTGCACTTCCAATGTCATTATGAATAGTAAAGGAGATATTGGACATCCTTGTCTTGTGCCTTTTTTATATTAAAATGCTCTGTATTTTAACTGAAAAGGGGGAACTTAAAACTAAACAGGAACTGAGTGATCAAGGGATTGAGATAACATGGTGGTCATATGTTCAGATAAAATTTAGATGTGAGAAGGATTTTAAAATGTATGATTTAATTGAAGAATTAACGGAACTGGATCAGATATTAACAGGGACAAATGAAAAATTAATGAAGAAAATATATAGCTATTTTTTAAGTATCAAGATGGAAGAGGAACAAGTAAAAGAGACAATGATAGTATGGGCTAAAAATTTTGGCGATTTGATTGAGTTAGATCAATAGCAGAAATTATGGGATAGAAATTATAAATTAACAACGTCTACTGCATACAAAGAAAACCTTTATAAAATGTTTTATAGATGGCATTTTCCGCCCTCACAGTTAGCAAAGACATTTAAGGATAGATCTGCAAAATGTTGGAAATGTCACCATATACCCGGTTCATACTATCATATGTGGTGGACATGTCAAAAAGCAAAAAAATATTGGATAAAAATACATGCATGGCTTGAAAAATGATAAAACAACATATAGATTTGAAACCAGAAACATTTTTGTTGGGCATACTACCAGACAAGTATAACAAGGGAATGTATATCTGATTTTACATGCATTGACTGCAGCGAAAATAGTATTTGTACAACAGTGGAAAAGTGAAGAGATCCCAACAGATGAAGATGTGATTAGAAAAATATTAGAATGTGCAGAAATGGATCAGCTAACACTTACAATTAAGGAAAAGGAAGAAACTGAATATTTTTTTGGCTTGGGTCTTATTTTATCAATGGTTAGTTGACAAAAACAGGAGGTAAAAACAGGGAAATATATGAAAGGATTGGTGATATAAGGAAGATACGTTAACTTGGTTAAATAAATAGTATGGTGATTATTATTAACATTAATATAATTGCTACTACTGCAATGAATATTGTTATAAATACTGTTATAAATACTGAAGAGCAGTCTTCAACTGCTTCTAAAAAAGAGGCAAAACCAAGCATTTGTGCAACGGGAAGAAAATATCCCAGAAT
>JANHFL010108989.1:0-11739 GCA_032468155.1 Oxyrhabdium leporinum
GACTAGAATGGCCTTGACACAATTACAAAGAATGTTGTTTTGTCTACAACCCCTACTAACTATATGAGAAAGTAAACCCCCCTTAATTCTCATTCTTCCTCTAAACAACCTAGAGTCCAATATTTTCTTCACTTCATAATGTGTTTCACCCTCAGCCACCACAGGCTTATGTGGTGCAGTTGGTTGAGGTCTTATATTTGATTGCACAGCCAACTTCAATAAACTACAGTGAAATACAGGATGAATTTTCCCTAATACCTTAGGAAGACTGAGTTGAATCATCACTGGATTAATTATTTTTATAATCGGAAACGGACCTAATAATCTAGGTCCCATTTTTTTTACTGAGAATACATAACCTCATGTATTTAGTGAACAAATACACTTTATCCTCCACTTTAAAAGGAGGCTGTAGAAAGCGATGCTTATCAGCTTGCCTCTTATATTTCTCTGCCGCCTCAATTAAAGCTTTTCTCAAATTCGTCCAACACTCCTTTAACACCTCCATCCACTCCTCTAGAGAAGTAGACGTAGGTCTTTCTATTGGTAGTTCTGGCATAGGTACAAATTCCCTTCTAGTTGTAATTTGAAAAGTGGAAAGTCCAGTAGAACTATACACGGCATTATAATAAGCAAACTCTGCAAATGGCAACGGTTCATCCCAATTTTCCTGTTGATAATTGACAAAACATCTAATATACTTTTCCACCATAGCATTCCCTCTGTCTGCTGCTCCGTTCGTAAAAGGATGGAATCCTGAGCTAAGACCTTGTGATGACCCTATCATTTTTAAAAATTCCCTCCAAAATTTTGCAGTAAATTGCACTTCTCTGTCAGAAATTATCCTCTTAGGCACTCCATGTAGACAATATATATGCCTCACTAACAATTTTGCCAACTCTTCGCTGAAGGTAATCCATTACAAGCCATGAAAATAGCTTTTTTGGAAAACAAGTCAATCACAGTCCAAATAACAGTATTTCCACCACTTTCCACTACAAGTTCCACTACAAAGTCTATGGCTATCTCCTCCCATGGTTGAGTGGGTTCCGCCACTTTCTGCAACAATCGAGGAGGCTTTCCTGGACGATGTTTATGAGTAGCACATATCGAACAAGTTTTCACATAGTCCTCCACATCTGCTTTCATTTTTGGCCACCAGAACTATCTTCTGGCCAAATGAAATGTTTTCAAAAACCCAAAGTCACCCCACCCAGACGAGAATCATGACCTCGTTTTAGAATCAACAATCTCATCGAGGCAGGTACATATATCTTAGATCCCTTCCAAGCCAAATCATCCCTCAATGTTAAATCTTGCTTATTCTCCTCAAACCACGAATTGGTCAGGAGCACCGCTTTTAAATCCTTTTCCATTCTTACTTCAGAAGTCTCAGCCTCCCCCTTCTTCTTCTGAGCTCTCATAGTCACTTGTCCAATCAGCTCCTTATGTGAAATCACCGGATGTACAATTTCCTCTCTTTGGCTGTTGAATTGAGGCTTCCTAGACAGAGCATCCGCTAACAAATTCTTCCCCCCTGGGATATACTTCAGCTCAAAATTAAACCGTTTAAAATATTGAGCCCATCTGACTTGTTTGGGGGAAAGTTTCCTAGGATGTTTTAAAGCTTCAAGATTTTTGTGATCAGTCCAAACCTCAAATGGAAGGCTAGATTCTTCTAAAAACTGTCTCCAAGAGAGTAATGCCCATCGAATGGCAAAGGCCTCTTTCTCCAAAACCGCCCATCTCCTTTCAGTATCGGTTAATTTTTTCGATACATAAGCACATGGCAGTAACTGTCCTTCAACATTTATCTGCATTAAAACTGCAGCTACCATCACATCACTAGCATCAGCTTATGGTTTCTCTGGATCTGGGTGTTGAAGGATCGGTTCCTCGGCAAAAAGGCTCTTTAATCTTTCAAAAGATTTCTGGCATTTCATATCCCATGGCAGTGGTTGTGAGGGTTTCGGCTTCCCAGGAGCTGGAGCCATTTTTAACAGTTCAGTTAGTGGAAGCACTACCTCCACAAACCCCAGAATAAACTGTCTATAAAAGTTTGCAAATCCCAAAAAACTTTGCAACTGTTTCCGGATTTTAGGGGCTTGCCAATACAACTGTGCTTTCACTTTACCCGGATCCATCTCAATCCCCTTATTGGTAATCCTGTAACCCAAATAATCCAACGCCTCTTTATGAAATTCACACTTTGAAAGTTTCACATATAATTTAGTGTTCAACAGCTTCCTTAACACCTGCTGCACCAATTTCACATGTTCTTGTCTCTGAGTAGATTAAAATAACATCCAAATAAACTAGCACTCCTTCATATAGATGATCATGGAGTACTTCGTTTATTAATTGCATGAAAATGGCAGGTGCTCTTTGTAATCCAAAAGGCATGACTTTGAATTGGAACTGCCCCAAAGGACAGTTAAATGCAGTCTTCCATTCATATCCTTCTCTTATACGCACAAGATAATAGGCCTCTCTCAAATCAAATTTGGTGAATATCTTTCCTTTGCACAAATGGTTCAATAAGTCCTTCATCAGGGGAAGGGGGTAATTATATTGCACACACACTTCATTTAATCCTCTAAAATTGACGCAGAGCCTAAGATCACCCCCTTTTTTCTCTTTGAACAGCACAAGAGCCGCCACTTTCGATTTTGCTGGTTCTATAAATCTGCGGGCTAAATTGCTGTCAATATATTTGTGCAACTCAGACATTTCCACCGGCATCATTGAATACAACTTGGGTTTCGGTAGAACAGTCCCCGGTTCAAGTTCTATAGCACAGTCTGTATTCCAGTAGAGCGGAAGGACATCACAACTTCCTTCACTAAAAACTTCCTCCACCTTGACATATTCTTTAGGTATCCACTGTTCTCCAGGCAAACTTTCACTAGCAGCTGCTGCATGGGCGGGAGTCATTTGCAATGCCAGCAGAGGAGGAGGAGGTGGTTTCAGGTTTCCCTCGCTCATTGGTGGAAGGGGGGGACAATGGCCCCAATCCTATCTGGACCTTCTGAAAACCGTCCTCCCACTTGAGTGAAGGCACCCATTTATTGAGCCACGTTAATCCCAAAATTACCGAATCCGACATTTTAGGGGCTACTATGAATCTTATAAGCTCCCGATGCTCTCCTATTTCCAGTTTTATTAATTCTGTTACTTTTGAAGCAGGACCCATCTACTTGCTTGAACCTAATGGGTTTTTTTAAATGTCTCAGCCTTTATCCCCAATTGTTCGACCAAAGGGACCCCAATCAGACACCTGGTACACCTTGTTTCTATAATAGTCTCCATTTCTCCACTTTCCCCTGAATGTGGGATCGTTAGCTTTACTCTTATCGAAAAAAGGATAACCACTCCACTCACCATCAGATCGGCTTCTCCATTGCTCAATTCAGGAATTGGTTCTATGATCACGCTATCTCCCCCTTCTCGATCTGAAGGGGGCGAATCCGTTGCTTCCCAGGCTGCTCTACCTCCATCCGGAGGTTTCTTCAGTGTTGCTTTTCAGTGATGCCGCTGATTGGGGTGGCTGCATCGGTGCAGGAGCTAAACATTCCAATGCCCCATGGCCCAGTTGACCGCAACAGAAGCACTTCAGGGTCCCCTCTGGTTTTTGCGCACCTCCCATGGGGGTTCCAGACTTTGGAGGACTCTTTGGCCAGATCTTCTTTGGTTGTCATTATGGAGGCAGATCCCTCCTTTTCAGGTACAGATTATGATCCATTAAGCATGCTGTTCTGTACCAATCTTGCAATCTCTCAGGTAATCTCCTGATATTACATGCTTTCTTCACTTCAGGATCAATCGCTTCCTTGAAATAATAAAGAACAATTTGTTCAGGCCAATCTCTTAAGTAGCTAGCAACTTTTCTAAAGTCCCCTACAAAGTCCTTTAAAGGTCGCCAGCCCTGTTTCATCATTTTTATAATTACTTCATTTTCATCCTTCTGGTCTGCATCATCGAATCTTGCTTGAATGCCTTCCTGGAAATCGTCACAATCATCAAGCTCCAGTGACATTTCATGGTGAAGCTGAGCCACCCAATCTACAGCATTCCCTTCATTCATTCCCACCGAAATGGCTCAGATTAAATCTCTGTCATCTTGGAACCAATCACCACTTTCCTCCACAAAATCCTGCACTCAGGCTACGAAATACGCCAACTTTCCTGGGGTTCCATCATAAGTAGCCCAGAATCTTGGTCTATCTGCTCCCACTCGTCCGGGTGGCCGTGCCACTGGTGGGGGGGGGGTGCAACTGGGCCAGGCGCTTGGACATCTGGTTGAACCGCTGCCAGTTATTCTGGAATCCCCAGAGCCCTGGGTGGTGGTGTTGGCTGAAACTGCACCCACCCATGCTCTAGATAATATGCCCATCCCAACTGGAGGGCTTCTCGTGGAGGCATGGGTACCATACCTTGCCGTTGTCTTGGAGGGGTCATCGGTCTCAGTCTGTGTCCTCCCCCCTCGGGGCCCACCGGCTCTCCCATCTGGTCCGCTATCTCACCTTCCGGTCCGTGTAGTATGGAACCGTCCCTGGCTTCTCCCACTGGCCAGCTGGTTGGAAGGAAAACTTCAGTTGATTTATAATCTGCTTCCTTTGCGAAGACGAAGTTTGTGAAGCTTGCTTCCCTGCAGCTGCTCGAACCTCTCTGGTAACTCCATCAATGATTGACTCCTTGAGGTCAGTTGCAGGCTCCATGCCCCGGGCTATCACTACTCACGACACATGCTTCTCTCCACTCTGGGTTTTCTGCGCCCCTCTGAGTTACCCTCTGCCGGACTGGATCTTTTTTCCTGGCCCTGGCTGGGTTTTCTGCTTCAACTGCTACCATTTCTCAGCTCAACTCTTCCGAGAGAGGCTGTAAAATCCCCTCAAGAGGCTGATCGGTTTGAATAGCTGCTGCCTCATCAAGCAAAGATTTTTCCTCCATCTTCCCTGAGTTTTTTTTCATCATCTGTTGCCGGGATGATGGATGGGGCCCAGGACCCCGAACAGCCCCCGAGATCGGGGAGCTGCCAAGTTAAAAATTTAGAAATTCAGGTTACTGTCAGCGTTCCATCGAAGTTTCAACAAAACTGCTCAGCATTCAGATAGTAATTAATTCAAATCAGAGTTTATTGAAGAAACCATGTTGGCACATCTGGGAAAAACCTGAATCTGAAACCCCAGGTTTTTCCACGTCCAAAAGAATTCAAAGATCCCCCTCTTTACCATCATCATACATCACATTCCCTAATCAAGATTTATACCCATCATCCCTCATCCATCTTGTCATTCCTCTTCCACATGCTGAATAGAATGGCCTTGACACAATTACAAAGAATGTTGTTTTGTCTACAACTCCTACTAACTATATGAGAAAGTAAACCCCCTTAATTCCCATACACTTTTATGGCACAGGTTGCAGAGGCCTCGCAATTATGGCTTCCAAAGCTGACACAGGGCCTTTAGCTTCTCGAAGGCCCACTGGCAATCCATTGTCCATTGGAGTGGTTGCACAGGTCAAGGTTTCATTGGTGTGTGCTTGGTTCGGAGTAGGTCAGTCAATGGCAAGGCCACCCTGGCAAACGATGGGATGAATTACCAATAGAAATTGGTGAAACCAAGGAAACTCTGCAATTGTCACTGTGTTTTTGGTGCTTGCCACTCCAAAATGGCTTGCACTTTATGTGGATCCATTTCCATTCTATTGTTGGATATGCGATAACCCAAATATTCTAGCCGGTCCGGTGAATCTCACACTTGGACAGCTTCACATATAGCTTCACCGCCAGCAACTTCTTCTTTTTCTGTCATACCAGTTGGGTGTGCTCCTCCATAGTGTTGGTATAGATAAAAATGTCATCCAGATACACAAGGATCCCACAGTACAGGTGTTAATGTAACACATGATTCCCATCAAATGAAGCCTGCAACGGCAGTGGACCCCCATGCCATCTGCTGGGGCCAATACCCGGGTGGCCATATGGGCGCCTGCGGGACCTGGTCTGCCAGCTGTGTGTCTGGGACAGCGAGAGAAGGTGCCCTTCCACGCGGCTGTTGGGACCCTGGATGCTGCCTCTGGGCCTGGGCACCACGGTCCTCTGCTATAGTTGACCCTTCCATGGCCTCTTCCAGCTGTCTAATCAAACCAACCAACTCTGCTCCCATAGGCCCACTTGCAATGCATCGTGGGTTCAGGTGGATGCTGGTCCCGGCTGTAATTTCGGGCTAGCCAGATGGAACTGAGTCTGCTGAGGTGGAGCCAGCTGAGGCTCCGATCTTCACGGCTGCCATGTTGCTGTTGACTCTGCTCCTGTTTCCCATAGCTGCCAGGCGGGAGCATCCTGAAAACTGGTCTCCCCGAACTGCTCCCGCAGCATATCCACAGTGCTACTACCTGGGGCGGTCAAGTAGCTCCACTACCCCTCATCATCGTCCATCAATCATCTCTCTCTCCATTCAGTCAATAGAGCCCCACTGGAGGGGGGTTGGCACTTGCAGTGGCCCAGCAGCCCCAGTTACTGATGAACTATGCCACCACTCCCCAGTGGACGCAGTACCCTGGACAGCCTCCGGGATCTTTCAAACCTCTGCTGGCTGCACCACTCTACTTGCACCACTCTATGTGCCTCACAGCTGGCTGTGCACATTCTTCCAAAGCTTCCAGCTTGGGCACCTCCTCCTCCAAAGCAGGCTCCACCTCTGGCACCATCCCTTCAGCCATCGCACTGGCTCCCTTCCTTTTATCTGCTCAACCAAAAAGAAAAAAAAAACAGTGGAAAAGAGAAGGGGGAAGGGGAAGAAGAGAAAGGGGGGGGATATAGAGAGGCAGCACTGACTTTCTCTCAAAGATCCAAGGCCAGACCCAGGGAAGGACCACAGCACACACACTCAGTAACAAATATCAGAGCAACGTAACAGCAAACAAGTCTTTAATCTTCACAGCCAGTCTGGAACCTGGTACACAGTGACTAGGAACAACAAAGTCAGCCTCCCAGCGCTTCTGCCTCCCAGCACACTTTATAGTCTACCACACCATCATGCCATCTGGCCACACACAACCCAGTCATCCAACATATGGTAGCCAGCATTTGCAGCCTTCCCTTTCTTCCAGCAGCAGCAGCACTTCCCCACTGCTGGAGCCATGTTCCGGCTCCTCGCACCATCGGCAGCAACAACAGTCCCTTCTCACCCATCTAAGTGACCAGCTACCGAGTGATCAGCTGGCCAGAGCATCCCGGGCATCTTGGACCTCTTACAGCAGCAGCAGCAGCCTTCCCTCCCAACTGGAGGCCTGATCTGCAGGTGATCAGCTGTTGAGAGGCCAGCTGACAAATGGCAGTGGAGCACAGCACCCAGAAGTCCCACTGCTGCAGCTGCAGCCTCATCCTTTACTCCCGTTGCTCCTGTAGCTCTCTCAGCTTTGTGTGGCTGCTTCACTGGTTGATTATGGACCCCTCTCCCCCAAGTATGGCGAGCCCCAGATCGGGGCTCGACAAGTGGCAGCAGAGCAGCCGCAGGTGATGTAGAGGCCAAAGGCGGCTGTGAGCAACCCATGCCCGCCTCATACAATCAGCATGAAGCTGTGCAGGGACCCTGGAGGCCAGTGGTGTGGGGGTGCTCTGGAGGTCATAGATTTGGGCTGACTCACCCCATGCCAGGCAGGAGCAGCCTAGCAGGGTAGAGCACTATGACCAGGAGGATGAAGAGCCCCCATGAGACCAGTATCAGTAGGTGCCACAAGCCCAGCAGCTGGGTGGAGGCATGGGGGAGAGGTGATCCTGATGCACTGCATGGCCTTCTGCCCCATCATGACTGTGGGCAAGTTGAGAGATGGTGGGATGGATTGAACCCGAATTAATAGAGGCAGGAGATTCCAATGCGCAGCGGCACCAGCAACAGGCAGAGGCATGGAGGGGGACATGATCCCAACATGCCACACAGCCTTCTCCCTCATCATAGCAGCAGCCTGAGCAAGACCCAACTCCAGTGTCCCAGCAGCAGCAGGGCCCACAGGCAGGGTGGGCGGAGGCCGGGGTGCACCAAGAGCTTGGCCTGTTGCGGCCGTGTGCAAACAGATGGTGGGATGAAGAGGGCTGACCCAGTGGTAGCAGCACTCCCACTTCCATCGGCCCCCACTTGCCATCTACTGTACATGAAAAAAAATCATCCCCCCAAAAATAAGACCTAGTGTTTATTTTGGAGCCCCAAAAAAGATAAGACAGGTTATATTTTGGGGAAACATGGTAGATATGTTGTTCAGCAGTTTCTATCTGAACAGGGTCATCAAAGTGCTCTCTAAATCTCTTGAAGAAGTTTGGGTAACTATCGAGGATGGGATCATTGGTTTTGATGAGTGGATGCATCCATTTAGGACAGGAGTCAATTAAAAGCATGAGAATAAAGGAGACTCTTGAGCTGTCTGTTGGAAACTCCCTAGGTTGGATTCTGATGAACACATTGCACTGTGCTAGGAATGTTCTTATCTTATCGGACTTAGTGAATTACTGAAATAGGCATATGTGAAACTTGGGGATGAGCATGGCAGGAACTGGCAGTTGTGCATGGATGGGTGGAGCAGTTGTTTGTGGTTGCAGAGGAATGTCTTGTTGAGTCAGGATCTGCATGCTGCATCATGTGCTGAAAATTGGCTGCAGGATTCCTGATTTTGTCTTCAATGCCATCTTGGCACCTGCTGATAGAGTAGAGGTCTGACCGTCTGCTATTGCTGCACCTCTGGAATCTGAGGCTATAGCTATGATATTCTGGAGCCTGAGAAAAGATTGTCAAGTGCTGGAGAAATCAGGAAATTCAGGCAGTTCAAATGAGTATAAGTTCACTACAAGATCTGAACTGCTAAAGGTCAAATGAAATTAGTGGGAGTTAAGAGTAGAAAGGCATTCAAGATGGGCTGGACTTAGATCACTTGTGGGCATGCAGGGACTCATGGCTGATGACATGTTTGACCTTTCCCTTGGGCTCAGCCTGGTTATCTCTACACCACCACAATTCAAAAAAGATGCTGAAACCCTAGTAACTGCAGAGAAGAATAAGAAAAATGACAATGTAGTGGAGGCTAAATCCTACAACAATACTAGGCATGTTTAGCCTTTCGAAGAGAAGGATTAAGTGGGACATTATAACTGACTTCCATACTCAAGCAGCTGTCCAGAGAAGAGGGACTAATTTATTCTCCAAAACACAAGAGGACATGACAAGAAGTAATGGTTGGAAGCTAAAGAGAGATCCAATTTAGAAATGAGGAACAATTTTCTTATAGGGAAAACAATTAATAATGGAATAGTTTGCCTTCTCCATCATTAAAAAATTTCAAAAATAGACTGGACAATCATTTGATCAGAATGGAATAAGTCCTATTATTTTGAGCCTAAGGATAATACCTTACTTTTCTCACCATAGAATTTCATTTTGTTGGATAGTACCCAGTGTTCAAGTCTGTCAAGATCTTTCTGGATCTTGAGCCTATCTTCTAAATGGTTGGGTATTCCCCTCCAGCTTGGTGGTGTCTGCAAATTTGATGAGTCCCCTTCTATCCCCTCATCTAAATCATTTATGAAAATGTTGAACAGTACTGGGACTAAGACAAACCTTTGGGGTACTCCACTGCTTGTTTCCCTCCACGAAGATGTAGTTCCATTCAGAACTACTCTACATGCCGGTTGCAGTTAGTCAGCCAGTTATAAATCCATCTGGTGGTGATGCTGGCTAACTTCCAAAGTAATAGGTTGTGATCTACTTTGTCAAATGCCTTACTGAAGTCCAACTAAGCTATCTCCACAGTTTGATTCCTAATCCACCAATTTGGTCAGTTTGTCAGTGAATACAATAAGGTTTGATTGGCATGATCTGTTTTTGACAAACCCATGATTGTATCTAGTAAGTTCACAAATCTGTTCACTTGATTATCTTTTCTAGGATCTTCTGAGATATTGATGTTAGGCTGATTGGTCTATATTTTCCTGTACCCATTTCTGCCCTTTCTGAAATTTGCAAATTTGCATCAAATTTGCAGATGACAGTAAGCTGGCAGAAATAGCCAACACCCCAGAAGACAAGTTCAGAATCCAAAAAGATCTTGACAAACTTAAACAATAGGCAGCAAAATTAAATTTAATGGTGAGAAAAGCAAGGTTTTACACCTCGGCATGAAAAACCAAAGGTACAAATAGATATTAGGTGAAACCTGGCTCAAAAACAGTAACTGTGAGAGGAACCTTGAAGTCCTAATGGATGATCACTTAAACATGAGTTAGCAGTGTGCAGCAGCAGCCAAAAAAACTAATACAATCCTTGGTTGTATAAACAGAGGAATAGAATCAAAATCACCTGACGTATTAGTATCGCTTTATAAATCCTCAGTAAGACCACACCTGGAATACAGGTAGCCCCTGAGTTACAAATGTAATGGAGCCTGCCCATTCTATTCGTAACCCGAGGATTCATAGGAGTGAATGGCATACCTTGAATGCGATCACTCCCTCCTTTCGCCCATTAAGTCACTAATCAAATTTGCAGGTCATTAAATGCACATGAGGTATCTCAGGGTGGGGAAGGCCATGGGAGAGCCTAGTGATTGAACAGGCCACCTGCTTCAGACCACCCAAGGCCTCCCCCAACCAAATGAAATACCGCATTCTCCCTCCTCTAAGATCCCCACAATAGCTCCCCCCCCCATCCTGCCATGCCGGGTCACTTACCTTGTCTAAGATCTGCCTCCTCTGTTTCTTTGCCAGCTCCCGGTGAGTGGTGACAGCAGAGGGAGAGCAGGACGAGTGCATCCTGCTCAGCTTCTCTGACTCACCGAGGCTACCTGCCATTTCTGGAGCTGCGGGCAGTCTCTGTGAGTCTCCTCCAAAGGCTTCCAGGCTCGGCACAAAAAAGTGTTTGCATGCAGTAGAGAGGTTTGGGGCAGTAAAATCGCATTCTTTGAGCCTCCAGTTGGCACTTTTCATGCACAAACTGGAAGCTTCTGGGTGCCCTGATCTCGTGAGCCTTCAGATACCCATTCTCATCCTCAAGCACTTTGCTTTGGGGCTCTGTTTTCATAGGCAAAGTGCTTGAGGAGGCCTTTGCTGATGAAAATGGAGCCCAGGAAGGATGTGCACTCACCTCCCAGCCTCTGTTCCCATTGGCACAGTCCTTGAGGAAAGGCCTCTGCACTGTACACAGAGGCCCAGAGGGACAGTCACATCCCTCCTGATCTCCATTCTCAGAAGCAAAGATGGTAAAACGAGTTTGCTTTTTGCAAAGATGGCAAAAGTTTTGCAAATGGAGGGAAAGCTTCAATGTTTCAGGCTTCCCTCCATCTGCAAAGCCTTTTGCCCCAGATCTTGTCCAGGCCTCCATTTGCAGAGAACAGAGGCTTAAAGTACCATAAGATCACACCAGAACCACCTGTCCCATTAGATGATATGGATGGGGGGTGGGAGCTAAGATGGTGAACAGACAGCTATGGCTGTAAAGAGCATTTCCAAAAGTAAACAGGTTTTTCTTTTTCTTTTTTCTTTTTTATATTTTTGACTCACTTTTAACCCATTTTTAATCCATATCACTTTTTATAAAAGCACATATAGTGAGAATACCAATTCATTTTTAGCTACATTTTAACAATACTATAAGCCAGGATTTTTAAGAATGGGGAAAAGGAGAGAGATCACTCTGCAGCACAGAGTTCATGCAAGCCATTGAAGCAGTAGAAAATGGAAGATTATACTGC
>JANHFL010109047.1:0-11736 GCA_032468155.1 Oxyrhabdium leporinum
GGAAGGAAGGAAGGAAGGAAGGAAGGAAGGAAGGAAGGAAGGAAGGAAGGAATTGAAGAGTGGGGGAGGATGTTAAAAAGTTCAGTTCAAATGATACTCTGGAAAAATCCATTAGCAAATCAATGGGCTGGATCTTCTGGGTATTTTCACACAAATGCATAATGTGTGGAATGTGTGTCTCCAAGAGGTTTCAAAAGTTACTTATTAAACACACTAAATGTAAATGAGGACTTTATCAATAATTCAAAATAAATAAAGCCTTCAGGTTGTGGAAAGTCTACCTCTAAGTACAGGCAGGTGGAACAACTATAGAATGGCTCCCCACAATATATCCAATAAACAGGGTTCCATATTGGACAATCAGACCCCTTTGGAATCAGCATGCTAGCCTATCTGGGCACTTTTCTTTGCTCCCGCAGTTTACCTTATATTCTTATGAACTTCACACCTCTGCTGGCTTTTCCCATAAAGTTTCACCACTTCTGCTCTGGTGATTTTCACAAACAGCCTAGCATGTACCACCATTCTTCCAAAGATGTTTCCTTGTCCTTTTGTCTGGATACCAGGAAAAATCAGCACCCAACTATGGGCTGTGTTCAGATGGAACACGGGTGCCGGGCTAGAATCAAGAACTGGGTTAAATGCTTGACATTGCATTTTGGAGAATCCCAGCAAAAATAGCAATTTGCAGTTTATCTTTCCTACAAGCCAGTGCTTCCCAAACTTTTTCCTTCATTACCCAAAAGTGCTTATCAAAAAGTCATTTTTACTGCTTAACAGAACATCCTTATTTCAATGTTCCTGTTGTGATTGGGTAATGGATTCGTATAAATCACTTTTACCCAGTTTGGGGTAATTTACCCCAAGTTTGAAAAATACTGTTCTAAGGTAATCCTACCCAAACAAATACAGGGGGAATCCAAGTGCCAACCTTGTTTTTCTAGCTTTTCAATCCAAGACGCATACATATCACCAACCTTCTCCCTTTCCAAATGGACTTACACTTTGGCAGGACAGAAAAGCACAAGGACCCTCAGGGCTTCTGGAGTGCTGGAGTTGCTGTTTACTAAATGATGCAGCTCAGCAGGAAAGCTCTACCTTGTGGCAACTCATTGGATTTCTCCTTCCCTCCCTCTCTCTTTTCAAACAGGCATGTAACCCTTTCCTGTCCAGGTGCAAGCAAATCAGAGAAGGAAAAAGTGAAAGAAAAAAATCTCACAGGTCTCACAGCCAGCCAGACATTTAGACTGGATTTGGCATTTTTCTCCACCTACCAAATCCTTTCCACGGATCGGGGATAGGCAGAATTTGTTGTTTAATAATATTAAAGATATTGTTGCAGGGTGTAAGCTGTTCCAAGTAAAGCTGCCTTTTTCAATTCACAGACGTTGATTTTTGTCAATGCCAGTAGTGTAGTCCAGATGTTTTGGTATTGTATCCAAGGCGCTAATTATTATTGGTGCTATCTCTGCTTTCTTTGCCACAGTCATTCTATTTCTATTATTATTATGGCTGCTTGCACACTCAGCAAGATGTTTAGGATGAAGTACTAGGGTTGCTCGTACAGTCAGCCAGATGTTTAGATTGAAATATTAGGGTTGGTCACACAGCCAGCCAGACGTTTAGATTGGATCTGGCATTTTTCTCAACCTATCAAATCATTCCCAAGGATCTGGGATAGGCAGATGTACATGACTGGAATCCTGTCCTCTTTCCCTTATTCCTCTTTGGAGAGTTTTAGTTAAACTGCCAACCTGCAGAAGCACAGTTGATGATATAGCATTGCTGATGCAACTAAGAACAGTTAAATTAAAGGGATGCTTTTCTTTTCTTTTCATTTGATTTTGCTCCGTCTCTCCTTGCTGTTTGTGTGAATATCACATGAATGGCTTAAGTGAAAACAAGAAAAAGGAATCAGCCCATAGATCACATCTGAAATCCTACCCAGCAAGTCTGGTCTCTCTTCAAAAGTTGCTCAACCAGCAAAACTCCAGGAAGATGGGGGTTTCTTCAGGACTGCCTCATCTCTGTATTTCTGGAGAACGTTGGTGGGTTGTTCTATTCAGATTCTTATCTGCCTATCACTATGTTTCTCAGCTTTGGCACCTTTAAAATGTGTGAACATCAACTCCTAGAATTCCCCAGCCAGCCAACACTGCCCTATCCAAAGGCTTAGTTCTAATTTCTTTATTTTAAAAGTTCTGCAAAGAATGTAGCAGTGGGGCAAGGTGGCAAACATAAACTCTTCCATCAGCTTTAGTGCTCGGTGAATTGTTTTCTGTCTACTTCTTGACACACCAATCTTAGAACTTCTTGTTGTTCAAAAACTGTGCCTAAGAAAATTGGCAGTTTGCATGTACGTATTGGAGGCTATAGGAATCCCCTGGGCCAAAACAATTTATGTGCTATATTTACCTCTCAAGAAGCTAAATCGATTATGTACAACCATGTCTTTGTTGACTCCTAGCAACCACATAAATACATTTTCTCCATGATGATCTGTACCTAACCTGGTCCTTCTAGTCTTTCAAGGGTGCATCCATCATCACTGTAACTGAATCTGTCCATCTTGCTACTGGTCATTCTCCTCTTTCTTTCCACCTTTTCCAGCCTTATGGACTTTTTCAGAATGCTGGATCTTCACATAATGTATCCATGGTAAGATGATTTGAGCCTGGTCATTTGTAGATAAAAGCAGGGGTGAGCTGCTGGGGATTCGCAGGGGTTTGGGCAGATCCTTAGCAAAGATTCTGCGGGGCTCACCGAACCCCGAAATCCCACTCCTGGCTGGCCCCGCCCACCCCTCCCAGGAGTCTCCACATGGCCTGTTTTGGATGCAGATGAGTGCAGGGCCCATGCAGAGGCTCATGGAGGGTGAAAAACAGGCCTCTCAGAAGTTCGGGACCCATTTCCATCCTCCAGAGAGCCTCCGGAGGTCAGGGAGGGGGGGCTGTTTTCACCCTCCTGGAGGCTCGAGGAAAGCCTCTGGAGGGCGGGGAGGGCGAAAACGCCTTCCTCCCACCATGGGGCAGGAGGCCGACTAGGCCATGCCCACCATGGCCACGCCCACCCAGCAACCAGGCAGCAAACCCGTTGCTGAAATTTTTGAATCCCACCCCTGGATAAAGGTAAAGATTTCCCTGTCCAGTAAGGTCCAACTTTAGGGCAAAGTGCTCATCTCCGTTTCTTAGCCAAGGGAGCCAGCATTGTCCAAAAACATTTCCATGGCCAAAAGTGCACAGAATGTTGTTATCTTCCCACTGAAATGCTACCTATTAGTCTACTCACATTTGCATGCTTTCAAACTCTTAAGTGGGTAGGAGCTGAGGCAAGGAATGGGAGCTCACCCCATTGCACTGCACTCAGGTCTCGAACCTAGGCTTTTTGCCACTTGTACCTCAAGTGAAAACTGAGTTGATTTTTTTTTTATGATCTGTCATTTTATTTTCTTTGCTGTCTACATTCTTCTCCAATTCTAGAATTGAAAAGCATAAATACACTTCCTTTCCTGTTTCTAGGGTTATAGCACAAGTTGTAGAAGAGGCTATTATATATACTCGCAGATAAGCTGAACTTTTTACGTGCCAAAATGCACACAAAAATTGAGTTCTGCTTATCTGCATATAGGCTTATTCACAAGTATATACAGTATATCTAAAGTATATGTATATATGTATATACTCACAGATAAGCCCCTCTGCAGATAAGGAGGCTTTCCTATTTTTAACCAAAATATCAGGAGAGATGCAGGTTGACTGCATGCACAGGTAGCACATTTTTCACGGTAATTTGGTTAAAATGTGAGGGTTGATTTTTCTACAGATGGGCTTATCTGTGAGTTTATACAGTATACATAGATATAGCGACTCTGAAAACATTTTCATTGGTTGCCACTTTTTCCCATCTAAAGAGTCCCAATTAAACAACCTCTCCGATACCCCATTATTATCCGTGCTAATTATGTTGTATAAAGCAACATTTTGATAAAATTAGTTCCTTAACATGGTCAAGAACAGCTTTGTTGGTGCTTCCTTTTATCAACTTTTCTTTCTTCAATTTGTAAACTACTTTTTTATGTGATATGTTGCTGATTGAAGCCATCCACCTTTTTATCCCCATGTGTGATTTTGGGCCCCGAGAATCCCACATAAGCTCTCTTTGAAATAATTTTTTAAAAAATGAGCTGTGTATTTTACCTTTTCAGAAAAAAAAGAAAAAGGAGTCAACTGGATTAGAAGGGAGCATCCTTACATTGGAAGACAGATTTAGAAGAAGTGATACAACATCACTTCTTGCTTTCAATGGGAAACTGCTGCTTTGTAGCTAGTTATGTCCCCTTAGCAGACTTTTCACAAAGTGCCCAGAATATGCCCTCAACATTCCAGATGTTATCACCACCACCAAAAGTGTGGAGCCTTGGGTCACCCACAAGTAGCATGTGAACATGGAAAAATGTCTTTGAATATTTGAATATGAAAAATTGAAAAAGACAACTTAGTTCATCACTTCTGTAATCAGCACATGAATTATGACGGGATCACAAGGGTGTTTCAGATTAGAGCTGACTACTTTATGCCTAAACCCTTATTGGTATATTACAAAAAAAAATCCTACCCATCTTCTCCTCCTTACAGATTTGGCAAATTTGTTACAGGAATCACAGGTCATGGGGTGCTGGAAGTAGAAAGTTAATTTTCCAACCCCCCAAATTAATCATTTATTGAGAAAACGCCTTGGAACAGACTCGGTGCTGCATGGTGGGCAGCAGGAATGTAAACAAACTAAAGCCAGAAAGAAGAGAGATTCCATTTTGATGTCTGGCTGTTCTTCCAGAGGTTTTGGGATCCTTTGAGGCAGAAAATTTGAATCAGGGGTTGGAAACTCAAGATCTGTTTCCTCTACTATTCTACGGGGTCATACAATAAGAGAGAAATATTGGATGGTCATCTGAAGCGTGATGTAGAAGCATTAAATCTTTCCATCCCATACCTGGAGCATGGTGCACCAATCTCTGAAGGTAGATGAATGTTCAATTTTTGTTCCTCAAAGAAAAATTGTATAGTTTTAGCTATTCTCAAAAAGACCCCAGTTTACTTGAGTCTGCAAATATTTATTCAGATCTGGGTTGCATCTTCACCTGTCAGGTCAGTTGACAACCCATACAGGATCTCCTCTGGAAATGCATTCACACAATACACTAAACCATGGTTTACTGATCTGGGATAATGTACTAAATGTAAGCTCTAATAGGGGGTTCAGTCTGAAAAATCAACTCTAGGGGAAGGCTAAAAGTACTTTTTGGCTATAACAAGAAAACCTTGCAAGCCTAGTTGTGCTATTCCATCTGTTATTACTCCTATTCCAGTAAATTGGGGAGGAGTCTGTTTGATCTGCTTCCAAATATTATTTGTTGTGACTTAAAGCATATTTCACCCCATGTCACCCTGGCAATGAATCTTCATTAAATTCATCTTCCTTACTGTCAAAAATAAACCACAGCCATATGTATAAAACACTAAATCATAATCCATATTTTGAAATCATGTTATAATTCCACAAAACAGAAACCTATTAGTATATTACTAATGGCATTGGACCTCAGCTAGGAAGATCCCTGGGGCAAGTCCCCCCTTGACAGTAGAGTCCAATGGGCAATTGAAAGTTAGTCATCCTCTTAGTCCAGCCTAACTCAGAGGAATAGGGTCATTGTAGAGACAAAAACTTCTTTCTGTAGTATATTGCCTGAAGATTCGATAGCAATGGATATCCCAATAGGTTAATTACCTTAAATATGTGTCTCAAAAATAGACTTGGCAACCATTTGATCAGGATGGTATCCAAGATCCCTTCCAGCCCTATGATTCTACATTCTACAAAATGAGAGGACATGTCCACTCAAGACACCTTGATCTCTTAAAGAAACAGCAGGATGTAAATACAGGGAATCCTTTTAAAATCAAAACTGTGCTTAGCCTTTTAGGGGGATGACATACTAAAAATCAAACCATCTGGCATCACCACCAGATGGATTCGTAACTGGCTGACCAACCACACTCAAAGTGTAGTCCTCAATGGAACTACATCTACATGGAGGGAGGTATGCTGTAGAGTACTCCAGGGCTCTGTTTTAGGCCCAGTACTCTTCAACACATTCATCAATCATTTGGACGAGGGGATAGATGGGGAACTCATCAAATTTGCAGGCGACACCAAGCTAGCAGGAATAGCCAACACTCCGGAAGATAAGCTTAAGGTACAGAAGGATCTTGGCAGACTTGAACATTGGCCGCTATCTAACAAAATGAAATTCAGTGGTGAAAAAAGTAAGGTTCTACATTTAGGCAAAAAACCCAAAATGCACAGGTACAGTATATGTGGTACCTTGCTCAACAGTGGTGACTGTGAGAGGGATCCTGGAGTCCTAGTGAACAATCACTTAAATATGAGCCGGCAGTGTGCTGCAGCTGCCAAAAAAGCCAACACAGTTCTAGGCTGCATAAACAGAAGGATAAAATCAAGATCATGCGAAGTGTTAATACCACTTTATAATGCCTTAGTAAGGCCACACTTGGAATACTGCATCCAATTTTGGTCGTCACAATGTAAAAAAGATGTCGAGGCTCTAGAAAGAGTGCAGAGAAGAGCAACAAAGATGATTAGGGGACTGGAGGCTAAAACATATAAAGAAAGGTTGCTGGAACTGGGTATGTCTAGTTTGATGAAAAGAAGGACTAGGGGTGACATGACAGCAGTCTTCCAATATGTCAGGGGTTGCCACAAAGAAGAGGCAGTCAAGCTATTCTCCAAAGCACCTGAAGGCAAGACAAGAAGCAACGGATGGAAACTAATCAAGGACAGAAGCAACCTAGAACTAAGGACAAATCTCCTAACAATTCGAACAATTAGTGGAACAGCTTGTCTTCAGAAGTTGTGGGTGCTCCAGTACTGGAGGTTTTTAAGAGATTGGACAACCATTTGTCTGAAATGGTATAGGATTTCCTGCTTGAGCAGGGAGTTGGACTAGAAGAGCTCCAAACTCCCTTCCGTTATTTTGTTATTCTGCTAAGGTTTCACGATCCTTTTACACTTTTTTTTCATGGGCTCTGGCCCATAAAACTGTCTGGATCATTTAAGAAGACTGTAATGTTCAGGGACATCCACCACGTGGCTAAAGATGACTCGGTCCAAAGCCACTGCAAGTGGTAGAGAGAGCCAGCTCTTTGAACTGAACTCTGAAGCTGGCCAGCTGCCCACCTGCGCATGGGAAGTGATCTGTTCAACCGTTCAGTCGTTTTCACTGAACAGTCTGGTTCCTGTTATTTAGCCTCAAGGAATGTTTCTATCTTGTAGGGAAGCTCAGCATAACCAACCTTTTCTGCACTGCAAAACGGGAGAAAGGGCCTGCTCTCAGTCCTTTCTAGGATTGAGATTAGGCCCCATCTTTAAGCCTAAACCTTTTTGTCAAACACTCACCAAGTCTTCTTTTGCAGCATTTGGTGCTTGCGGCTCAAATGTGACTCAGAGTTGAAGGAGGACTAAAATGTTTAACTGATCCTCTCTCTCTCTCTCTCCCCCTTCCTCTCTCCCTCTCTCTATCTTTCTCTGTCCCTCAGGATTTCTGAGAGCTAGTGTGATAATAAAGCAAGCAGTGAGAATACTTTTCAGAAGAGGATAAGGAAAGTGTAAATCCTAGTTATTCTTTCTTATGAATAGTGTCACCATGTAAATGTTATAATTGCAACATGAAGATCTGCTCAAAAAAATCCTGATATTTTAAAACATATATCTTCACAGCTATTCTTCAACCACATTTCGCCAATATAATGATTTACAGATCTAGTATTTTTGGTTTTGTATATATATATAGGAGGTTTTGAACAAAGAAACATTCATATTAATACTTCTTTTATCTAGTAACCAAATTACTTCCATCCTCTTGAAAGGATTTGCTCAGATTTTACCCTGAAATAGATGAATATGTGGAAAGGCTGTAAAATGGGGCAAAACTCACTTAATAACTACCTCACTTAGCAATAGAAATTTTGGGCTCATTTGTGCTCATAAGTCGAGGACTGCCTGTATATGACACATATTGTTAGCCTTGCATTTTTAAAAGAAGAAATCTTAATTTCTTGAGTTTAACAAGTTATTTTTATGGTAGGGAGAAGAGCTAGGCTAGGAAAAGTAAAGATCATTTTCTCTTTAACTTGCTCTACCTGTGGCTGATTTCTCTTGTAGATCAAGTACTCCCAGCCTACCCCACCCTAACTATTTGGGACAATCCTCATTCCGTACCGGCAACAATTGGGGATAAAGAAGATCTTGATATTTGCAATTATTCTCTGGTTATGGTGTTTGTTTCTTCAATTTTAGGACTATGTTAATCCTTATTCGGTTGAGCAGGACCTGCTGTGAATCCATCACTGAAGAAAAAGTAGTCATCACTAAATCAGGCATAACCACAAACGACTGAGTGTCGTATGCAGTCTCTTAAAAGAGGTATTCCTCCTCTTCTAAGACAAAAGCTGTTGCAAAACAAATATACTTGTAAAAACAAATGGAAGAATGCTTCTTGTGTCTGCAATTAGAACTGGCGAAGGGAACTGAAGGGAAGCTGGTGGAGACAATTGTATTTTGTTAAACAGCCCAAAATAGAACAGCTTGGGACAGACAGTGTCTGATATTTTTATCAAGTTACCAATTTGGCAAATTCCCACTTTGGCAATTGCAGAGATTGATACTGTGCAAATCTAAAGCCTGGGAGTTTACAGCTGCATTTCTGAACCTCAGCAATTTAAAGATGTATGGGCTTCAACCCCCAGAATCTGGCAGCTAGCATGCCGGCTGGGGAATTCTGGAAGTGGAAGTCTACAAATCTTAAAGTTGCCAAAGTTGAAAAACACTGAACAATACAGCCCCTCATGGCCTCGGGCCAGGTGATTTGCAGAACTGATTCCTATAATTATGTCTCCTTTTCCAGATCTGACAGAGCAGGCAAGCTCCCAGTCTCCTCTAACAATAATGCCAGCAGACCGACCTTTGGGTGGCTGGAACAAAAAGTTAGATAGCCCCATTAGATCTTCCCCAACCCAACTTGTTGCCTGAGGAATTCTGGGAGTTGAAATCCACAGATCTTAAAATTGTTGCGGTTCAGATATACTGGTTTAGAGGACCATGTATTTCCCTTAAGTAAACCCCAGCATTAGCTCCTTTCCTATTGTTAAATATGGTGCCCATAGTAGCAGAAGCAGCATCAGCTGTGGTGATGGTAGCCACTACAGGTAATCCTCAACTTACAACCACTTACTTAGTAACCATTCAGCTCAGTTCTGAAGTTACTTTTGAGCTCATAGGATGCATTTTAGGCACTAGACAAATGGCCTCCATTTATAGCTGTTTGCAATATCCTGTGGTCTCATGATCCAAATATACAACTTTTTTCCACAAACTATCATATACATCTAGTCTCTGGGGAAAAAAAAAACACCATAGTCAACAATTGGTTTGCCTAACAACTGCTGCAAAAAAAGGTCATAAAATCGGATCTGGTCACATGAAGACCCATTTTACAACTGTCAAGACTTATGATCATAATTGCTAGGCTCAATTGCAGTAGTAAGTCAAGGACCACCTGTACCACAAAAAGGCACTATTAACATGTGTGTTTTGTCAAAACCGATCACTGTAGGAGGGGACACACTTACCAGAAAAACAAGGCAATGCAAAAAGAGTGTATAGAAGAAAGCAATAGTACGAGCCATCTTGTTGGAAAGGACAAGTCTTCCCTGCAGGGACAATAAAAAAAATGACAGGAGATTTTAGGGTTATGAATGTCTGGGACCTTGGGAAAAAACACAAATTCTGCATCAGCTCACTTCCCCCATCAATTTATGATGACTTTCCTAAACCTGGGATTTCTTCAAAGTTTGCTGATGGAGAGAAGTCCTGAATTTTGACTGCCAGCTGTCGGGGGAAAAAAAATCATCCTCCAACCCTTCTGAGATTTCTGGAGATATGAAAGCTAAAATACTTCATAACGACAACATCTGGATCATCAGTTGAACACTCTGGGCATTGACAAAAATCACTGTCAGTCAGTTGCAAAAGGCAGTTTTACTTAGAAAGCTTAAATCTTGCGATGATACCTTTAACCCCATCCAACAGGTGTTTGGGATAGGTGAACAAAAATGCCAAATCCAGTCTAACATCTGGCTGACTCTGTGGTCAACCATAAGAATAATTTATTAAATTTATATGTCACTCAACTCCCAGCAACCCTGGCAATTTACAATTGTAAAAAAAAACCCACAGAGAACAATACAGAAAACCCCAAATCAGCACAAGACAAAGGGAAACAAAGGGACAACAATGACAGAGGGAAAGAAAAGGAGAAAAAGCTACATCTTAGGAAACGGAAGTCTGATGTGCAAAGTGGGCTGGGTGAATTAATGAAGCGACACCCCCCAAAACTGATGGGAAATCGGATGCAGGAGGATCTGGCAGAAAGATCAGGGATCCAATTCCAGCAAAGACAGCCATAAAAAAGATTTACTCGCTATCACTTAGTCTAAACTTCCTGAAGTATCTCTGTCTCCCTTTCTTTTATTTTTCTTGCTCAGAAAGGTATCCTGATTTGGGGAGCTATGAGGCAAGATCTCCCTGAAAAGCCCATTTGATCTGCTGGATTCCTATACTGTGTGCATACTTTTTCTCCTTCACATTACAGATCATGCCCATCAATGGTGAAATCTATTTTTTTTCACCACCGATTCTATGGGCGTGGCTTGGTGGGTGGGGTCATGTGATTGAGTGGGCGTGGCCAACTCAATGTCACTCCCGGCAAGATGAGACGGTGGCACCTTGCTGTGAGTGATGTCGAGTTGGCCACGCCCACCCAGTCACATAACCGATGCTGTAGAGATGGCGATGCTGACTGCCTGCCGAATGCAGCCAAAAGGTTAGTTGGAAAAAAAGAAGGCAATGGCGGCTGGAGGCTTCTGGGGCCGCTTTTTACCGGCACGAAGGGCCTGCAGTCATTACCTCTTTGCCAGCTAGAACAGAGTCGAGAGTGGCGGCTGGAGGCTTCTTGCGCCAGCAAAGAGGTGGTGGCTGGATGCTTCTGGCACTGCTTTTTGCCAGAGCGAAGGGCCTGCAACTGCCGTCTCTTTGCCAGCCAGAACCGAGCTGGGAGCAGTGGCAGCCTGTCCCTTTATTATTCTCTCCCACCCTGCAGCAGCAGCCGGAGGCAGGCAAGCTCCGGAGACAGGCACTGTGGTGACCTGGCCCTGCTTAGGCGCCAGGGAGCTCACCATTGGGCTCAGCAGGGTAGACCGCTACGCTGCAAAGGAGAGGCCAGCGCGAGGGAACTACAAGGAGCAGGGGAAAAGGAGAAGCCCCCTTCTCTCACGTCGGCATCTCTGTTGCCCATTTGGCCATTGCAGCCCCACGCCATCGAGCTTTCACCCTCCCACCCCCCAGATGCCCTCACTTTCCCCCAATTCTCCAAGCATTTCTTTGCCTACCTTATTTCCAGCTCCATCAAGTTTCTCCTTCTTGAAATTCACTCAATCAATTCCAATTTCACGAGATCTTTTCCTTTCGCAAGAAGTTGGAATTGATTGAACTTTTTTTTAGGGAAACTTTCATTTCCCTGCACACCATGGCAAGAAGGAGAAAGAAACGCAATGGAGCTGGAAATAAGGTAGGCAAAGAAATGCTTGGGGAATTTGGGGAAAG
>JANHFL010109221.1:0-11731 GCA_032468155.1 Oxyrhabdium leporinum
TCTCTCTCTCTCTCTCTCTCTCTCTCTCTCTCTCTCTCTCTCTCTCTCTCTCTCTCTCTCTCTTTCTTTCTTTCCTTTTGCCCTTTCTCCTTTCCTGTCCCTTCTTACATGCTCAAATGCAAAAGGGGAAACATTTCTCCTTTGGTTTTGTTTTGAGTTTGTTTTGCTAGCCCTCTGCCAGTGAAAAGGGAGCTCGGGGGTGTGTGGGGTGTATGGCCCTCCGTTTTCGCTGGCAGAGGCACCACAGGCCTTGAGTTTGACACTCCTGCCCTCCAGGGATCCCTCAGCTTACAACCATTCATTTAGTGACTGTTTGAAGTTACAATGGTACTGAAAAAATGCGACTTATAAGCAGTCCTTAAATGTCCCAGCATCCCTACATTCACATGATCCAAAATTTGGGCCCTGGGAAACTGGCATGCATTTTACGATGGCTGCAGCATCGTAAATGTGACCGCCGTTTGCGGCCTTCCCAGCTGACAAGCGAAATCAAAGGGAGAAGCTGAATTTGCTTAACGACTTGTATAATTTGTTTAATGATTGCAGGGATTTTAACAGTCCTGGCCAAAAAAACCAGGTCGTAAAATGGAGCAGGACTCACTGAACAATCGCTTTGCTTAGCAATGGAAATTCTGGGCCGAACTGTGGTCGTAAGTCAAGAACTAGCCGGTATTTGGCATCTAGGGGAATGGTTGTGAGCAAGCGACAATAACAAAATGGGAGGGGTGGTGGGGAATTCGCTCAATTGTCATGAGATGTGGGGAGAAAAATAACCATCATGCACCGCCCCTTCAGGTCTCCTTGGGCTCAAGAGGGAATTTTTGGAGCTATGAGGCGATGTGTGTGTGGAAAATAAGAAGAAAAAAACAAAACAAAACCAAGGAGCCATCTATAGCTGGTGCAACCACACCTGTTGCCAGGTGTGAGCTCATGACACCTGTACACAACCTCCTGGGATCCTGGGGAGAAGCTTGCTTGCCAGAAGGGGCAGCCTGGCTCCATCACACCAGTTTCTCTTCAAAAGTGTTACACAACTGTCATTTTCCTTCTTAGCAGGAGAGAAGTTGAAGTTATTGAACAGGTATAATGGCACAAATTATCCTCTAGATAACTTTAAAGTGTGCATGTGTGTATGGGTGGGGGGATTGTTCTTCATCTGCCAACATTGTTGACATTGGAAATTTGGATTCTGGGCCTGCTGTTAAAATGCCAAAGGTGGTCATCACCTGAGAAAAACAGGACTAGGAGAGTCCCAGAACACAGATTTTAAAATTTATTTATGGATTTATTTGTGTATTCATTATTTCTGCCTTATTATTTTCACAAATAACGCAAGGTGGTGAAGGTATCCACCTTCTTCCTCCTCCTTGCCCCACAACAACCCTGTGAGGTAGGTTGGGCTGAGAGAGAGGGACTGGCCCAAATTCATCCAACCGTTTATGCCTAAGGCGGGACTAGAACTCAGGGTCTCCTGGTGATTGGCCCAAAGTCACCCAGCTGTCTTTCATGGCTAAGGTGGGACTAGAACTCCCAGGCTCCTGGTGATTGGCCCAAAGTCACCCAGCTGGCTTTCATACTTAAGGTGGGATTATAATTCACTGTCTCCCGGTTTCTAACCCGGTGCCTTAACCAATATTTTCTTCAAACTGCAGTGATATCCTTGCCACCCCAATTCCTGAACCAGAGTAATCTCTGTGCTAAACGAAGGATTTCAGCTGTCCCATATCAAAGTCCCTTGATGGAGAGAGACTTGACAATAGGACAAGTTGTGTCTCATGACTGAGGACTCAAGAGTACCTGATGAGTGACGTTAAGAGATGGAAAGCAAACAGCTCGGGGGGGTCCCAATGATCTGACCCAACGCAGCACTTCCTGATGTTCTTCACCATCAAGTGTCCAACTGAGGGAGAAGATCGTAAGGAAGCAGAAGGTCGCAAATCAATCCCGTCAATGGTGAGCGCCCGAAGCGGAGGAGAACATGAGACATGGCCCCATTAAATCGCCAATGAGGGATCTCTAATAGAATCGCCGGGGAAACAGAGCCCACCAGTTCATGGGCAACGAGCGAGAGACAGGGGGGATTGAGTGGGAGAAGAGCAAAGCGTGGAGGATGGAGAGCCAGAGGCTGCCAGGAGCTGCCAGAGGACTGCTGGGTTTTCAGGACCCTGGAGAGCTCCTCAGACTGAAGGCTTAGTTGTGACACCAGAAAGCCAGATGGAAACTCAAAAATTTCAATTTTTTTTCTGGGGAAGATTTGGAGAGAAATACAACTGCCCCAAGCCCTTTCGGTCATGATCTTGAACTATCTTTGGTGTGGCAAAAAGTCCCAAAGTCCTTTTTTTCAAGAGGCAACTGGACTTTCTGGTTTTTTCTTTGAAGACGTTTCGCTTCTCCTCCAAGAAGCTTCTTCAGCTCTGACTGGATGGTGGGGAACGGAAGAGTTTATACTTCTTGCAGGCATCTGGACATTTACAAAAGTGTTTCGGCTTTCGGCTTCAGGGAAAATGAACAGGGCCAAAAAAGATTATCAGAAGACAAAGGTGGCTGGATACAGGGAGTTCCCCACCTCAACTCAGGAGCACAATTCATCAGAAAATGTCCATTGCTAAAGCAGGGCAGTTGTTAAGTGAGTTTGCCCCAAACCTTTTCACCAGGGTTGTTAAGCAAATCACTGCAGTTGTTAAGGGAATCATGCACTGACTTTGCTTGTCAGAAGCTGGTTGGGAAAGTTACAGGTGGTCATCACATGACCTTGGCATGTTGCAACTGTCCTAAGTACATGCCAGTTGCCAAGCGCTCAAATTTTGATCACGTAACTGTGCGGATGCCGCAACAATCCCCAATGTGAAAACAAGTCCTTTGTTGTAACTTTGAACGGTGACTAAACAAACTGTTGTAAGTCAAAAACTACCTGGATATAAGAGAAGAATTGGGATTGGTGCCCTGAATTTTGAGGTCACCTTTCTCATTAGCCATCACCTCCTTTTCTCTCTCTCCCACTCTCTTCCCGTTTCAAGATTTTTGTAATTTAACAAAATAAACCAAGAGCTGGCTGGCTACCAACATCGTATTGATTTCCCAGAATGCCTCTGGGGCGCTTCTTCGTCCCCCCCAGGATGATAATGACAGGTGTCTGTGGCTCAAAGCTTTCCTTGGACATGTGCCCACCTGCCCAGGAAAAGAAAACAACAAGGCAATCTGGGGGGGGGGGAAGGAGATGAGAAAGCTTATTGTGAATTTAGACTTTCCCAAATTACGAGGACGGCAAACGTTGCTCTTGTAAACTTAGCCAACTACCCAGTTGGGAGAATGGAAATACTTTCAGCATCCTAAACAGGGTTGCTTCAGATGTGTTTCCACCCCCTCCCCTGCTTTGATGTCATTTATTTGAGGGACTAGCGTAGCTCTTCTTTGTCTCGCTGTATTTGTGGCCACTGACAAAATACAATTCAAGATAAAGAAGGGGGTGCAATAAAACTCTTGACAACAGCAGTCAAGCCTGCAAACTGCCATTGTGGATTTGGTGGCATTCTCCTGTTTTAAAGGCTGAGGGAAACAATTTTCATCCCCTTCATCCCTCTGGCCTAGAAACCAGGAGACTGTGAGTTCTAGTCCTGCCTTAGGCATGAAAGCTGCTGGGTGACTTTTGACTAGTCTCCTGAGTTCTAGGTTGCTTCTCTCCTTGATTAGTTTCCATCCATTGCTTCTTGTTCTGCTTTCAGGTGGCTTGGAGAATAGGTTTCGATCAGAATAGAGCTGGAAGGGACCTTGGAGGTCTTCTAGTCCAGCCCCCTGCTCAAGCAAGAGGCCCTGTACCATTCCAGACAAATGTTTAACCAACCTCTTTATAAAAACTTCCATTCATGGACCAGCCACAACTTCTGGTGGCAAGTTGTTCCACTGGTTAATTGTCCTCTCTGTTAGGAAATTTCTCCTTAATTCCAGGTTGCTTCTCTCTTTGATTAGTTTCCATCCGTTGCTTCTTGTCTGGTTTTCAGGTGCTTTGGGGAATATATTCACCCCCTCTTCTTTCTGGCCAGCCCTCAAATATTGGCAGACTGCAATCATGTCACCCCTGGTCCTTCTTTCCTTGTTGAGGACTATCTGCATACAGAACATCTAAAGCCTTCGAGAAAGAATTACAGTGCGTTTAGAGCCATATGTTTATCCCAAGAGGTCCTGTGTTTGACACATCAATGCCAATGTCACCAGCTCTCTTTTTAGATATTCAAGAAAATGAAAACCTTTGGAAATCAGTCAACACACAAGGACTGTTTACAAGAGAGGCAAAATCGCACAGACAGGCATCTGGCTCTTTTAATCAACAGCTCAGTGCTGTCCTTGTTTTTAAAACTTTGTTAGTCCCAGGGGTCTCCTGGCAAGGAATTGAGATGGGGAGGTTCTGCTGACAACGACAACAAATATCAGAGCTTCTAAAAGACCTTGGAGGCCTTTGAAAGTTCGAGATCTGTGCAAAGTGACTAAATCAAAATCGGCTATATATCCAGAAACCTGGATTGGAACTGAGAGCCAGGATGGTAGATTAGCTTTAAGATGGGTGGCCTTCAACTCCTCGAATGGCCGTCTGGGGAATTCTGGGAGTTGAAGTCCACACATCTTCAAGCTGGCAAGGTTCAGAAACACCGGTATAGTGGGAGATAGAAGCACTGCAGTCTTCGATTAGTGACTGCTTGCTTAATGACCAAATAAATATGAGGAAGTTGCCAAGCATCCAAATTCTGATCACGTGATCATGGTAAAGCTGCAAAAGCTGTGTGAAAAGCAGTCGTAAATCATGTTCTAATTCGAACGGTCACTAAATGAATGGTTCAAAGTCGAGGACTATCTATATGCAAAATAACCAGCCCTACCCTCAGGCTTTCTTTTCTCAACTATTTTTTTTGCGTTTTTTTGAACTTGCATCACAGCCTTTCGTTCCCACGAGATTTGTACCAGATCTGTAACGCTCCTTTTATTCTTTTATCACTTACTTTTCACCTTCTTCTCCAGCTTAATTCTTCACAGAATTAGCCCCAGTCATAATGTGATAATTTATAAATATAACACATCTTTTCCTCAAAACGGATCTCATTTTTCAGCCATTTTTCCTGCTCTAGTCGGCGTGTGGGCAAATATAACTGTCCACATTTCAGGTGAGCTACGCCATAGGATAGATGGCCTTGATGTAGTACGAGACTCGTGTCAGGCCTGTCCCAGCTTGGACATTTAGGGAGGAAAGACCCTCGACTCCCACTTGCAGCCAAAGGTATACTTCTACTAAAGCTAAATAGTTACAGATCTGAAGATTCCCACCTAAGTCCAGGTTATAAAGATACTCGATAACCATTTGCCTGAAATGGTCTAGGGCTTCCTGCCTGAACAGTGGGTTGGACTAGAAGACCTTGAAGGTCCCTTCCAACTGTATTATTCTCACATATGATCCTTGGCATATGACCACAACTGAGCCAAAACCTTCCATTGTTAAGTGAATTCAGCGAATTTTACCTCATTTTAAGACTTTTCTTGCCACAGTTGTTAAGTGAGTCACTGCAGTTGTTAAGTGAATCTGGCTTTCCCATGGACTTTGCCCACCAGAAGGTTGTAAAAGGGGATCACAAGGACACCGAGACGCCGCAACCGTCATAAATATGAATCAGTTAGCAAGCATCTGAATTTTGATCACGTGACCACCGGGATGCTGCCACAGTCGTAAGTATGAAAAAACGGTCATCAATGCTGCTGTGACTTCGAATAGCCACTAAATGAACTGTTGTAAGTCGAGGACTACCTAAGCTAAGGGAAATGTATTAATGGGCTTAGAAATTAAGCTGCTTTGAGGGCACACGCCGCAGGTGTCCCAACTTGAGGTTGTAGCAAAGCTACACTTCTCTGTTTCGGAGAAGCCCACGGCTGACAAATGGGGTCTTTATGCGAATTACTGGGGGACGCCTCACTGTGTATCTCGCCAAATCGAGAAAAAGTTGATTATAGGCGGTGAAGCTCCCGTCCATCAAATTTCAATTTATGTCACGCTGTCTGTGCAGTTCATCTACATCATTTTCAAGAAGGCATAAATCAGGCAAATGGTAGGAAACGTGGCCATGACATCTTTTCGCAGTTAGTAGATATTCGGGAAGCACAAAACCCTCTCCCGCCCACTTAGTTTCGTAAAATAGACCTCATTGTATTTATTTTTTAAAAAAATAAAATTAAACATAGGTTAAACCTCCCTCTAGGCCACTTCAAATCTCGCAAACTATTTTCGGTGCATTAAAAATAATGAAGGACAATACGTGGATGATGTTTAGAACAAAATCATATATAATTATGGACAATTCAATTTATTCAGGCCTAAGCCTTGAAGGCGGCATTTTTTCCAAGGTTGGCAATTGCAAAAAGTGTGGATTTCAACTCCTAAAATTCAACAGCCAGCTAAGATTTTAGGCCAGTGTTTTTGAAATTTTGTACCCTGAAAATGTGTGGATTTCAGCTCCCAGAATTCCCCAGCCAGCCACGCTAGCTAGGGAATTCTGGGAATCGAAGTCCACATGTCTTCCAAGCCAAGCTAGCTGGGGAATTCTGGGAGTTGAATTCCACCTATCTACAAGCTGCCAAGCGTCAGAGACACACCAATGTTGTGGGAGGCAGAAGCATCACAACTTGCAAGTTTTCAACTTACAACCGATTGCTTCGCAAACGTTTGAAGTGACATGCGTGGCTGGGGAATTCTGGGAGTTGAAGTCCATGCCTCTTAAAGGTACCAGGATTAAGAAATATACTGTGTTAGGCACATGTCCGATATATCCAGCCAAATATATGTCCCATCCAAAGTCTGAATGGGGAGGCATTCATCTTAGAAAAGACGCAGCTAGTTGGACCACAGAGGCTCCATAACATCTCTGTTTCTCCATCCAAGGCTCAATCTTAAATGTTAAGCCAGCGAAAAGTACCACTGCAAGAAAAATTATGTGTTCTCCTTCCTTTGCCAAGCAGCTAATTCCTGAAGAGTCTCCTGCAATCTAGACAATAGACTATATTTCTGCTCCAATCCTGGTCTCTCCGTGGTCAGTTAAACAAGCGTTCAGAAACAGCCCACTGCAGCCAAATTAAAGCAACCTCACTTGTTTTGTTCACCATTGGGGAAGATGGGAAGGGAGGGGGGAAAAAATCAATATTTCCTTAATTAAACTATTTGCACTCCTTTGCGAAGCTCTCCTGCACTGTGAATATTTATAAGAGGAAGGAGGTTGGTGCAGAGAGACACGTCTTCCCCTCAGGTAAGAGCACTGATGCTTTTTGGGCATACCTGCAGAGGATTTGGGCAACAGGGTTGATGGACAGGATGAAAATATCCAGGTATCGCGTGCTGTAGAGGAGTGGATTTATACAGGTCGCCCTCAAAGTATGACAATAAAATTCCCATTTCTAAGCAAGGCGATTGTTAAGTGACTCGTGCCTGGTTTTACGACCTTATTTGCCACGGTTGTTAAGCGAATCTCTGGTCATTAAATGAATCCCATGGACATTAAGTGAGTCCAGAGTCCCTTAATGGCCTTGCTTTTCACAAGCCTACTGAGAAGGTTGCAAATGACCCCTGGGATGCTGCAACCATCACATATACATCCCGGTTGCCAAGCAACTGAGTTTTGATCAGGGGACCCTGGGAATTCTACGGTGGATGTAAGTGCAAGGACCTGTAGTAAATAACTTTTTTTTTTTGGTGCTGTTGTAACTCTGAGGAGTGGCTAAACCAAGGGTTTTAAAAGTCGAGGACTGATTACTGAATTGCAATTTGATATAAATAAAACGTTCCTTTAACGGGCAAGATGCCCCTAACTGAATTCGGACGGGAAAGGAAACTAACAGGAAATCACCAGGCACTGGGCTAAAAAAGAGGGAACTCGAAAGCAAATTGAAAATGAGAAAAATGGGAGCCCAGAGTTACATGATGAATTGGCAGCCATAGAAAATCCATCCATCCATCCATCCATCCATCAATCTGCACAGAAGCTCGCGTTCAACTCTCTTGACTTCAGAGATTAAATGAGATCAGATCAGACTGAATATTTGTTGTCCTGGCCTCCACCCCCACCCCCCTCTGGACGTCTGGGGACAGCCCTCCCAGGTTTGGTCCAAGTCAGGAAAAAGACACCTCCAAGATTATGGGAATTCTGCTTTAATGTTGCAGGATATAGTAGTTTGTAAGATAAAATAGTTTGGTCTAGTTTTTAAGGTGCCAGACTGGAAAGCAGGCAGCTATGAGTTCTAGTCTAGTCCTGCCTTAGCTACGAAAGCCAACTGGGGGAATCACTAGGAGATGGTGAATTCTAGTCCCACCTTAGGCATGAAAGCCGGCTGGGTGGCTTTGGGCCAAGCACCAGGAGATGGTGAGTTCTAGTTCTGACTTAGGCATGAAAGCCAGCTGGGTGGCTTTGGGCCTATCCCTTTCTCTCAGCGCAACCCACTTCACAGGGTGGTTGTTGTAGGGAAAATAGGAGGAAAGTGTGCTGGATATGTCCGCCTCCTTAAGATATTTGTGAAATATTTTGTAAAAGCATTGTAAACTATTGTGAACATGACAAAGGTAAAAAAGTGAAGATAAAGGAGTTCCTGTAGATTTTACTGTGCTAGTCGTTGCCGACTCTAGGGGGTGCTGCACATCTCTATTTCAAGGCCATTGAGCCAGCACTTTTCAACATTCCCACAGGCATGGGGTCGCCATGACGTCACAGAACGCCGTTACCTTCTCCCTGAAGTGGTACCTATTTATCTACTCGCATTTGCGTGCTTTCAAACTGCTAGGTTGGCAGGAGCTGAGGCGAAGACGGGAACTCGCCCCGTCGTGTGGCGCTCGGGTCTCGAACCTGAATACCAGCCGGCTTTCCAGCTAACGAGCCCAGCGTCTTAACCACTGAGCCACCGTGCCGCCCCTTTATAAAGGCAAGAAACAAATCAATAAATCATAGCAGAATTCTGAAAGCCGAATTTCTCCCTGCCTCCCCTTGCTCCCAAGAAAATCAAAGTCTCTTTCTCGTACCCTGCCCAGGACTGAGCTGTTCTTCTTCCTTGTTCATCAAGGTTATTTCCATATTCCTCTACAAACATCCTCCAGGCTCAGCCATTCCAAGACGCACAAAAACAACAACAGCGGGGTACAGACTAGCAAACCGGAGTCCTCCATGTAGTAGGCTGACCAAGACCTTGGTCTCCATCCTGGACCTTCGCAAGATCAACCCGGGGAGAGCCATTGGGATCCACCCTTCCTGCGCGGCTGAGATTTCAGCACGATAAAAGCCCCAACTCAGCTCCCGGGAGCAGCTTCGTGAAAAAGAGTATTGCTGAACGCCCTGCGTGATGACCGAGACCGTCCGACAGAGCCAAGAAGAGCCAGTCCAGTAGGAACACTGCAGCATCAGCTGATTTTATGGTTCAACGATATTCAAATGACTCTGTGCAGCCGGGCGAGTTTTTATTGTTGGCATCTCCTTAAATCGTTCTTGAAAGAGAGCATCTATTTTATTTCATTTTTTTTTAGAAGACACGGCCAGGAAGGTTTGATTTGGACCGATCCCCCCCCCCCCAACCCACCTGGTTGAGGCCATCTTTGTGGCTTCAAGGCTGTCCCAAGACAGAAGGAGGGACAGGAAGGGGGGGGAAATGCAGTAGAACCTCTGGTCATGGCCATCATTCGTTCCATAACTTTGGCGATTTCTTCCGTCTTCTAATGTTTCGCCTTCAGGAATTTGTGGGTCAGGGGACATGTTGTATGGCTAGCCGAGTATGTGTTCGTGACCAGATTCAACAACGTTGTGATTTTTTTCGGTCGGAACCCGATTTGGTTGTGATCAGAAGCGTTTGTGACCAGAGGTTCTACTGTAGATAGCTGGGTTTTTGCAGTCAAAACAAAAAGGTTTCTTGTGGGAACCAAGGTCACTCCAACAGGTGGCTAAAGGAGAGGAGGAGCGAAGTAACCAAGCAACCGGCGACCACCTCGATTGGAGGATGTGACTGATGACTTGGGGGAAGGGGAAAACTTTCACTTTTTAATCAGGTGAAAAGCGCGGGAACTTTCAGATCGGTTTTCACCAGTTGTGCCAATACTTATTTATCCAATAAATTGTTCTTTGAGGAATCTGCCTGCCTCGGAGTTCTGCTTTCCATGGGTGCATTACTTGGCGCGTTGGCCCTGTTACAAGTCCTTTGACTTGTAACAGTTCCATTTAGCGACTGTCTGAACTTATGACCACACTGAAAAAAGGGAACGATGACCATTTTTTTCACTCTTACGACCGTTGAGACATCCCCCCCACGGTCACGTGATCAAAATTCAGACGCTTGGCAAATTGACCAGTATTTACGACGGGTCGCAGTGTCTCGGGGTGTGTGTGTGTGTGTGTGTGTGTGTGTGTGTCACACGATCCTCTTATGTGACCTTCTGAACCAGCCAAGTCCATGGGGAAGCCAGATTCACTTAACAACTGCGTTATTAACCTAACAGTGGCAGGGATTTGCTTAATAACAGTGGCAAGGAAGGTTGTAAAATGGGGAGAAACTCAACAGATGTCTCAGTGAGCAATAGAAATTTTGGGCTCAGTTGCGGTCGCAAGTCGAGAACTACTGTATTTTGCGTCACCTTTTCCTTCGTGCCTCCTTTCCTCTCAGGCCTTAAGATCTCCAGATGTTTCCCCAGCCAACATCGTTGGATGCCTGCAATTTCCCCAAACCTTTGGCTAGCAGAAATCCCAATACAGATAACCTTTTTCTCAGCCAGGAATTAAGACTTTTTTCATTATCCATTTTGGCTCGGACGGGGCACGGAGCTGTTATCAGAAAGGGAGGGGAGAATTGCCTCCTCCTCCCCCCTTCCTTCTCTGCTTTTCAGAGGGAGGAGGGTTAAGCCAAATGCTATTACTTCCATCGGCACTACCACTGATAATAGTAATGATGATCTGGCACAATTTGAGGTAAGCCAGCAGCTGCTGCAAAATAGGCCGTGGAGTCACATGGAGCTTGCAAAAATTTATAATCCGTTGTCGGTGGTCTTCCCTGCCAGTTCTCCGCCTGGCCAAAAATCTTCGGTGCTATTTATTAAACGCAGAACTTTATTTAATTCCATGGTACATCTTTATCTGGAGAATCGTGAAAGTCTGAAACACCCCGTGCTGAAAAACTTGACTGTAGCAAAACAACAAAAAATAAATTAAATAAAAAAACCCCCGCAGAGGAGAGCAGCTAAAATGTTCTTTTAAGAAAGTGGTCAGGGAGATGATTTTCTTCCCTTTCTCAGAAGACCATCCGAGACCTTTCCTGACAGAACAATCAATTCATCCGTGGGACTTCTTGACTCCAGAAGCTGTGGGTGATTCAACACTGGAGGTTTTCAAGAAGAGTTCGGACAACCATTTGTCCGGCATGGCATACGCTTCCTGCTTCAGCACTAGAAGATCTCCAACTCTTCTTATTCTCTGTGAAGACGACAATCTTAGGCCATCCAACGAAACTCATTGGATTGAGAACAGACAAAGTCACCCATCGCCTACCGAAGGAGGGAGTTTCTCTACCACAAGACAAAACTACTAAGAGGTAGTCCTCAACTTATCACCAACGAGCCAGGGTGGCGCAGTGGTTAAAGTGCGGTATTGCAGGGATTACTTCTGCTGACTGCCGGCTGCCTGCAATTTGGCAGTTCGAATTTCACCAGGCTCAAGGTTGACTCAGCCTTCTGTCCTTC
>JANHFL010109301.1:0-11729 GCA_032468155.1 Oxyrhabdium leporinum
CTGGCTGGGAAGGTCACTGAAAGTGGACGGGTGACTCCAGGTCGCCACAACCATCATAAATACAGGTAGCCCTTAACTTAACGACCACAATTGAGCCCAAAGTTTATGCTGCTAAGTGAGACATCTGTTAAGTGAGTTTTGCCCCATCTCATGACTTTTCTTGCCACATTCGTTAACTGAATCACTGCAGGTATTAAATTAGTAACACGACTGTTAAGTGAACTTGGTTTCCCCATTGACTTTGCTTGTCAGAAGGTGGTAAAAGGGAATCACAAGACTCCCGGGACACCGCAGCTGTCATAAATATGAATCAGTTGCCAAGCATCCGAATGTAAATCACATGACTGAGGATGTTGCACTTTTTTCAGTGTCCGTTGTAACTTTGAACGGTCACTGAGCGAGCTGTTGTAAGTCGAGGACTGCCTGTATATGGAAGCTGCCAAGTGCCCAATCGATCCCGTGACCATGGGATACTTTAACTGTTGTAAATCTGAAACACAATCGTAAGTCACCTCTTTCAGAGCCATTGCAACTTCACACGGTCACTAAATAAATCATTGTAAGTCAAAGACTATCTGTACAATTAGCCAGATTTGGGTTGAATACAAGGCGTTGAACACAATTTCCCAGTTATGCTGGCCTTCTGTTTCATCCTCCAGTCTGAAATGAATCACGTTAAAAAGAACCTGTTATGGGAACGCTTGAAAAATCCAAGGACTTCTTGGGTGAAATGTTGAGAGGTCCCTTAGAACAGGGCTCTCCAACCATGGGAACTTTAAGACTTGTGGACTTCAACTCCCAGCTGGCTGGGGAACTCTGGGAGTTGAAGTCCACAAGTCTTAATGTTGCCAAGGTTGGAGAGTCCTGCCTTAGAAGAGCCCTCGAATCCACGAGCCCTTGAATCCACGAGCATTAATCTCACATTCCCCATCCGCTCCCATGATATCAGGGCAGCTTCCTCCATTAAGATTTGCACATTATTTCAATAGAGCTAAGTCAAGATTTTTAAAAACACAAACTTTGCATCAGCACTCTCCATTTTTGTTGGTGAGAAACTGATTTCCCAAGTGACTCTCTTCTTCTTCAGCTGAGTTGTTAATTAGTAGCTTGTTACTCAAAGACAATTCATAGATATTTATTCTGCAATAATAATCATTATTATTATTTGGGGGGGAGCTGTACAAACAAGGACTTCCACTAAGTTATGAAGCGTTCCTTGTGCTGCTTCTACATCAGCAGTTCTGCAACCCTCATAAATGCATGCTGGTTGCCAAGTACTTGGATTTTGATCATGTGACCGTGGAGATGCTGCAGTGGTTATAAGTCACTGTTTTCAGTGCTGTTATAACTTCAAAAGGTTGGTAAACAAATGATTGTAAGTTTCTGCAAGGATGGTAGGGCTTTTTTGGTGTCTGTCAACCTTTCTAACTTGCTAGATTCTTGGCAGGTTTTATATTGGGGGTGGAGATGAAGGCTTGAGTATGCAATTTTTCACTAGAGAAAGGAAAAAAGAAGTTATTGATTTTCTTTTCATTTTGCCTTCTGGTTTCCCCTGTGTGACTTCTTGTTCCGGAATGCTTATCCAAGTGTTTTTTTTTTTAATTATTTAAAGCAGGGATGGGAACCAATGGCCCTTTTATGACTTGTGGACTTCCACTCCCAGAATTCCTGAGCGAGCATGGAATTGGAAGTCTACAATAGAGGCCATCGGTCCCCATCCCTGAAAAAGGATCCGATGGTGGATTTGGAGTAAACACCTTCTATTAGGCCTCGTTTCATGCAGTTTTATTTTTTGTTTTGTTCCACGGCCAGGTGCAAAAAAAACTAGACTCAAGAGCCAAACTGATAATGAACAACAGTGTAACATATGAGCAGGTGTAGAGAGTAAGGAAGGGGACCTGGATGAAGATAGTCAAGAGCCATTACTTAAGCTAAAGGGGCAGCAGCATTATTTTACAATCCAGAGCAACAAGATCTAGAACAATAATATTCAGAAACATCTCAAGCAGAGGCCTCCCTAATTCATTGGAGTAGAAGAAGGGGGAAGAGGTACAAAGCTATCAATCTCGTAAGAATCTCTTGTTTATTTGTTTAATTTTTATGGTCTCCCATCACAGTCAATGACTCTGGGCAACTTACAGTTCAGAAAATTATAGCCAATCTCAAGAAAGGTGGTTTTAGCTTTCCTGGGGAACTGATTTTCTGGTCTGGTTTACCAGTTGACAGCTGGTTTCAGGGAGTGGCTCTCCTGCTCAATAGCTGTAGACTGCAGAAGCTCTTCAACAGTTTATTACACCTACGATACCTGTAATTTCTTCCTGTCTATATGGCCTGGTATGTTCTGGGTCCCATCAGTTGAGGAGTGTCAGCTGTCAGGACATTTGCCCTTTGGAATATTGTTGACTCCAAGATTCGTACAACACACACACACCCAAACTTGGCCAGAGCAGGTAATAGCCCCATAGCATAACAAAAATAGCATAACGTTATTAAGTTATATTATAAAGAATGAATGTGATGTGGTAGTGAAGGCACAAGGCTAGAAAGCAAGAGACTGGGACTTCTAGGTGTCCCTTTGGCATGAAACACTGGGTGGGAGTCTCTCTCTCTCTCTCTCTCTCTTCTCTTCTCTTCTCTTCTCTCTCTTCTCTCTCTCTCTCTCTCTCTCTCTCTCTCTCTCTCTCTCTCTCTCTCTCTCTCTCTCTCTCTCTCTCTCTCTCTCTGCCCTCTCTCAGCCCAAACACACCACAGGGTTGTTAGAAAATTCTTTGCACTTTTAAAAGTATATCACCCTGACTCTAAAATTAATTTTAATTTTGATTAAATTAATTATACCTTAGTTTTGATTGTATACAAGCTCTTCCCACTACCGCCCTTTAGTATCGAGGTTGGCATCTGGAACTGTCAGTGGGTATTTACCTTTAGTTCCATGACAGTAGTAAAGATTTGGTGGATGTCCTTACGCCTTGCTTGCCTTCCCCCCTTCATAAGGACCCTCGACTGGTTTTCCTGAGAACAGGGAAATATGACCTCACCTATCCTACCAGAGGCTACCTCTGTCCCTCCGTCTGTCCACCCATCCTTTTCTGCTCTGCATCAAAAGTATTGCTTTCCAACTTCAAACGGTGCTCCCTGCCTGCTCTTTTTCAAATGCCTCCTCTCCACAGGGCTGCTGCATGCTGTGGCGGGAATGTTCCCTCTGCATGCCAAGAGGATGTGAGGTCACCATTAATAAAATATGACTTCTTCCCCAGGAAAACAGGAAAATGTGACAAGGAAACTCAAGATAGTCATGCCTCCGCTCTCTTTGGTATAGAAAGGAGGGGGGGGGATACCATTAGGCTTTCAAGATTTTGTTGTTATTGCCTTTATCAATACAGTAAGCTCTAATATTTCCTTTGGGGTCTGTTTTCTAACTTGGCCTATCTAAAAGGGCTGTTAGGAAGGAATTTGCAACCATGGACAGGAGAAAGGCTAGGCTAGTTGCCAGTTTTTCCTTTTAGCCCAAGAATCAGGAATAAACCTAAAATTGTTCCTGTTTGCTAGTGAATACAGGTTGTTTTTATCTCACGACAACGGCTGAGCCCAAAATTTCCATCGCTAAGCAAGATAGTTGTTAAGTGAGTTTTGCCACCATTTTATGACCTCCGCAGTTGTTAAATGAATCACTGCAATTGTTAAGTTAGTAACACAGTTATTAAGTGAATCTGACTTCCCCATTGAATGCCAGAAGTTCACAAAACTTTATCACGTGGCCCTGGGACATTGCAGCAGTCATGAATACATGCCACTTGCCAAGCATCTGAATTTTGATCACATGACCAGGGGAATGCTGCACAGTTGTAAATTTGAAAAACAGTCATAAGTCACTTTTTTTCAGTGCCGTAACTTTGAACGATCACTGAACAAATGGTTGTAAGTCAGAGGCTGCCTGTACTTCGAACAGGATGAAGTTGAAACAGTTGACACCAATGGAAAGGAAAGGAACTGGTGCTTACTTTTCTGGAGAGGGATGAAGAACCAAAGGATTCCATGATAACTGCCGTTTGGGGGAACACATGGTGGCGCAGTGGTTAGAATGCAGTACTTCAGGGCTAACTCACTGCTCACTTCACGAGTTCGATTCTAACCGGCTCAAGGTTGATTCAGCCTTCAATCTTTCCGAGGTTGGTAGAATGAGGACCCAGAGTGTTGGGGGCAATATGCTGACTCTCTAAACTGCTTAGACAAGGCTGTAAAGCCCTGTAAAGCGGTATATAAGTCTAAGGGCTATTGCTATTATGGCCAGAACAGAACAGGCTGAAATCCAAACAGTAATTTCTTAAGGTATCTTTGTTTCTAGCTGGCTTCAGTATGAGAGGCCAGCAGTTGATGGCTTCTGTATGAAAATTCCTTTTGAAGATACCGCAAGGTAGATGACCCACATCTCCTACCCTGATTTTTCAGTCTGGACTGCCTGATGGACTTGAGATTTTAGAAGTAGAGTCACCATTTCTGGAATCTGACTTCTCTTTGTATGTTTCCTTTGACAGCTCTTGGATACAGACATTTGTAATGTTGTAACCCACTTACAAGTCTTTCAGTTTCTATGGAGTTTTGTTTTGTTTTGTTTTCAAACCCAAACAAACCTAGGATAATTTGTTCCCTAAATGTGTCTCTAGAAAGGTGGCTGTCATAGAATTGATCAGTGGTGCATTTTCGCAAGTGCCAAACAGTTATGATTTATGTTCAGAAACTGCCATCTGTATATGTGACTGTAAAAATTACATAGTGGGGTTCTGTGTTTATGTTGGCGATGAATGTTTCACATCAAATTCACTTGAGTCGCAAGTCAAGGTGTTGGGTTCTCCCCTACCGGAGGCTGACACTTCTGACACAGACGGAAATCTGGAAAAATCCAACTGCAAGTTTATGACCTTAATTAAGCTTCCTTTTTGTGATCCTGTCATCACTTAATTCGGGGTAAAGTCTGGGTGACTGGATGGAGCTGAGCTTTTACTGGATGGATGCCCTTCCTTGTTCCCTTGCGCCCTAAGAGAGAAACATCTGGCACTACTAGAATTGAACTCTCAACCTTCTGAGTGGGAGGCAAGTGTCTTCACCACTAGGCCACCACACCTCCCAATTTATTACCTTAATACAGCCCAGAATTATAGTAGCAAGTCATGCCGGTTTTAAGCAGTTCATCATGTGACTGGACTTGATTTTGCAGCCTTTTTTTGTGATGGTCATTAATTGAGCCCATTGTCCACAATAGATATAGATAGACAGACAGACTATAACTATCTATAGGTTGTTGGCAAGCATGGAGTGGTGATCTGCAAGATGTAAAGATATTGTGACATTTTATATTACACTTATATGAAGGGGAAGATTTCATCTCAAAGATGCCCATTTGTATGGCAACCTTGTGTCTCTTGTAGCACATAATCCTGATCTAAATGACATGTTTCACTTAAAAATAAGGACCTGACTGCTTGCTTTTGGCAGCAAAAGTAATTATTATTCAATACTGGAAATTCCTTGAACATTTAACGAATTGATTTGTGGATTAAATACCTTTATTAGGAAAGTTGCTTTATTAGGAAAACAAAATACTTATAAACTTACAGTCAGAATCAATCTTCATTACGGTCGCAGACCAGACAAAAGTTAAACATTAAAATAAACACATTCTCTAAACAGTATTGGAAAATAACTAAGCAAGGTAGTAAAATGAATAAGGATCTTTAGTTCTTTAGGGTTTTTTTTCCTTACTATCATTGCAGCAGCCCAAAATTTTGCTACTGCAGCTGGATTTGAATCCTGGAAGGAGATGGTTCGTGTAGAAATTATCTGATTCCCCTATAAATCTCTCTAAGAGAGAGAGAATATACGTTGATCTCATGTCCTTCTAGAACCTGCAGTGCAATACGAATTATGACATATGAGATATTTTCAACTTCCACATTGCCACATGTATACAATCGCTCAGCTATTGGGGTTTTATCATATTCTGGTTTCTCTTCAGATCGCATAAACCTTTCACCTTACAAACTTAAAATAAGGAACTTCCTGAGGGAAGAATCATATTATCAAGTTTGAGCCGATTATATTATTTTAATCCCAAAAGGTATAATTTGCCAGCTCTTCATGATATATGGAAAATAACAACGTTTAGACCATTTGTTAATGTTCCCTTTATTATTATTTTTTTAAAATAATGTTTTGTCTTTGTCTCTCTAGCCTTGTAATATTTTTTGTTTTGTTAGTTTCTTCTTTGCATAAATCACTGCCTAATTGAAAAAAAATATATCCAAGTGACTACTTAATTTTATAAGACAGTTTCATGGTGCAGTATAATTTCTGGTCTTCAGCATTTGGTTAAAGACTGCATATGTGTTTTTGCAACAAAGCTGGTCTTGTATCAAGTGTGGCACAAGGGTTTATTTTTACCATGAGTATGTGCAGAGAAAGTTGCTACGTGTACCACCTTCCGCGCCACCAGTTGCTCTCTTTGGATCTTGCTTTTACTCAAATCCCATTCCTTCAAAGCTCAACATTCCTCCTTTTGCAGTTACCTCACTCTTGCTTGGGAAACCTCTCATACAGGTTTTGCACAAAACAGCAGATTGTTTTACAAGCAACCACCAAGGAATAGAATCCAAGCTGTGGACAGGAAAGATCTCTGAGGCTATCAATCCTCTTGGGTCAAGCAGACAGGAAACACAACTTGATGGGCTAAATGTACTTTACTGGAAAGCTACGTTAACAGAACCTTACAAATTACCTGCCCTCCACTTTCTTCTGCTTGCTCCTTTGGAGTGGGTCCTTCCTTAGTTTATTTCTCTAACCGTTAAGTCACTGGGGGCTCCTCTCTTCCTAGCCAGCATCTCTTCTCCCCTCTTCTCAAGGTCACCCATGCATTCCATTATACCCATAAACTTGAAACTTCTCTTACCTTGCCTGTGATCAATTAAACTTGTTTCTTTCAAACTCTTGTCAGATATCTTTGCTACAAGCGCATCTGGAGACTTCTTTTCTAGACAGAATGTCCTGGGCATTTTTATTATTATTTATTATTATTATTATTATTGCAAACTGGATAGCTCCTGGAAGCAGGGCTCCTATGTGACATCTGTTCTTGGCCTGGCCTACCTTGCAGAATTGATAGCATCCTTCTCTTAGTTCCTAATTGGCTTTGAGGGCTGTTATTGCCTCCCTTAGTTGCACCTAAACTCTGTTGGACTAGAAAACTCTGAACCGAATACAAGTGCTACATTGTGCTTTTAGGAGCTGGCAAGGACCACTTGAGCTCTACTAATCTCAACTTAGAACATTTCTTGTAAAATTTGTGATTCTAATCTTGCTTGGCAGATGTGGCATCATCATGTATTGACTGAGCTAGATTTCTGGGCCCTTTTCACTACCAAGATGGTATGCACGAATCAAGCATATTAAAAGCCAAGGATCTCACAGTAAAATTAAATTATCATTAAAATGCTGTTTCAAATGGCACAAACTCAAACATGCCACAATTTGACCTTGTTCAAGGCTGGTTGAAAATAATGTATATTTTGCAAGCCTTTTGAAAGGCTGGCATGGAAGGGAGTTAATTTAACATCAGTAATCCTATCATAGAGAAAGTTGAACCCCAAATACTATCCCAATAAAGCAATTATTTATTATTATCAGCTGTCATGGTGGTGGCCCTTCTCAGGTGATCTAAGCAGATGACAGAAATCTTGCAGAAGAAGACAGCTCTTAAATATCCTGGGGGGTTTTTTGTTCCTTCTCTACATTAGGTTCCAGAGTCATAAAATTGTACTTCCTCATTAGATCACCCAACCATTTATTGCTTATAACTTAAACCGCCCTACTAAAAATGCTATTGCCACCATTTCACATAGTTATGATTTATGATTGTATCTTATGACCTACGGACTATGACTTATCATTCTGTTGTTTGTATGTACACTGAGAGCTTATGCAACAGAGACAAATTCCAAACCAATCACACTTGGCCAATAAAGAATATTCCAATTCCAATCATATTCCTATAATTTGAGTCCAACTATGCAGTTAGGATGTTACATGAATATCACAAATGCCGCAAGGTAATGAATCGATTATGCAAAGTAACGTGTGCTGTTTTCACCTGTCAATCTGAGCCCTAGGTACGATATTGTCCACAGATTTTCATCCATGTTATTTAAAATGTTGAACCCACTATTATGAAGGATTCATCTTTGAAATTTCTAGCCATGGAAATTGGTGCTGGCAGCACATGAGATCTTTGCCAGGAGAACATGTCAGGGTCAGGACAGCTGGAAATGTCAGGCTGGAATCTGCACCTTGACCTTAGCTGAATCTCAAGTACAATAAACAAAAGATCTGACAGACAGCTTCTGGTAGTGCTGTCCAGCCTTGTTTAATACTACGTAGTAAACTCAGTCCTGATCACCCAATGTTAAGTCTGTCTGATACCGTCTAGCCAATCATTGAGTTGGAGAATAGTTTGATTCTGAGGTAAATTAATAATGGAGCTTCTTGGGCAAGAAGAGTGGCAACTCTTGCCCTGTCAGGATAGACTACTGTAATGCGCTGTACATGGGGCTACCTTTGAAGACTATTCAGAAACTAGTTGGTACAGAATGTAGCTACACATATGCTGGTGGGTGAAAGCCAGTTCAGTTATGTTGCATCTAGTTTGCAGGTTTTCAACCAGTTGGGGAAATGATCTCTTTCCAGTTTGCAAGAGATTACACTGGAGGCTTCAACTGTTGTGTTTCTCAGTTATTCTCCCCATGCAATAGCCTCAGGTGAATTACTAGAATAAGCAGGAAAGAGCAAACATTAAATTTGGCCTTGCTAAAGGAGATTTCAAAACCATTTAACTCATTCCCTTAATCAGTGTTTCTTGTTTGATTGACCTGGAAGCCTCATGCTCAGTTCTCTTTAGATTTCTCACAGGTGAAGTTGATAGTTTCTCTAAAAATCTCAGTTCTAAAAATGTATTCATGCCAAAGAGATCATATAAATGCGTGTTCTGCAAAATAACTCTTTATTATATATAAAATAGCTGTTTCCAATCTAATGTGTTCCATTACACTTCATATCCCGGAAAGCCTTGCTGCTGAGGAATTCTGGGACTTTGAGTTTCAACATACTCGAAAAATATAGATTTGTTTAAGGGGGCTGATATATAGATCTGTTTGGCCTACTTGTCTTTGTAGCTTCCATTGCTTCATTAGCGCATGGCATTGCTAAATATTCCGGGAATGGTTTCCAAATTAATAAAAGTTCTCGAAACTATTATGCAAGAAACCAGCTGCCGACTTCCCCATTATCAAGGAAGAAATCTTATTGAATCAAAGAAGGCTGCTAGAAAAAGAATCAGAATTCAACATACATGTGCACAAGTTGCTTTTAAATGGGAATTAGTGCCATTACTGGGATTCTTGTAAAGCCATTCATCTCAGTTAATCTCACTGAAGAGAAATCTCTGCGCATCTTGCTTGGAAAAGAATCCCATTTGATTTTAGGCAGTTGCTAAAGAGACTGACAAGCTTCTTACCTGTCCCAGGTCACTGAGGAGTATATAAGCTGTGCATTCCCATTTATAATAGTTCAGAAATAGTGTTGGGAGAAGTTGACTGTTCGTTTGGCTGCAACGGGAAGGAAAGAACTGAAGTGAAGCGAGAAGGAGGCTGCATAATTATTTCTAGTTGATGTCCCTTAACCGTTTCAAGACATCCCCTACAAATCCTGATTCGTATCCGGATCTAATTGTCTGAAGAAGAACAAATGGAGCACATTGATAAGCAAGAGTCATTTCTGAATAAGATGTACAGTATTAAACTTGGAATGTTTTGGTTCAGGGAAGGGCAAGACGAAAGGAGCAGGATGGGGATGTGAAAATTATGACATGAGAGACCAGGCCTCTGTTGAAAGACTGGATGAACTAATGCAGTGTGTACTTTCATGGTAGACTTTGCTACCCCATGAGGGAATAATGATGAGGCAATGACCTGTGCAATTCTGATGGAAGATTAACAAAAAGGAAATGTACCCATATCTGGTAGATATGCCAGCTATCTTTTGGAACCCTGATAACTCGCAGTATTGAGCAACGTTGAACGATTTGAGGCAGTTTTCCTGTCTTAAAAGTTCCTTCAACTTTACGGTATGCGGCAAAAAAAATCAGGGAACTGAAGTCTAATGACTGAAGACTTGGCACAACATTTGGTTTAACTATGACGGAAACAGAGCAGATAGACGTGACATATTTTTAATCGGCTCCAGTAAGGATTGTGTGTGGTACTTAGTTACAGCATCTAAAAACCTGAGTGCTTCTCAACCTGAGCAGCTTTCAGATATGCAGACTTCAACTTCCAGAATTCCCTGGGTGGCTGGGGGATTCTGGGAGCTGGAAGTCCACACATCTGAAAGTCACTATGGTTGAAAAACACTGATCTACAATGCAACTCATTTTAATTAGTGACTTTATTTGGAAGCATGAAGTGTGAAGCCGCCTTAAAGATCACCCACTCAGTGCAGGATCCTTCCAAGCGTCCCTTACGTAGTTTAATTCCTCTCTGTACAACGAAGTGGTTCTGTTTGAATTAAATGGGAGGCAATAAAAAGAATGAGTTTGCGTATTATTGATATGAACAACTAAATCCATCCCTTTAGTAGCCCCATTCTGGTTTATTTCTGCTCAGTTGTGGTCTTTATTGTTACTACTTAACTTTGTTAGGCCAGAGAGTTAAATCCGCTCACCTCAAACATTTCCTCTTTAGCCTCCCCCCCACCCCAACCTTCTGGTTTCTGTTTCTGGGTTGTGTGAAGCTTTGATGAACATTGCAACTATATTTAGATGAGTGGGTCATGCATGATTGGATCCACCTGTAGCAAACTCTGGAGGAAAGCACCCACATTATTGAGTTTCTGCTAATGCAGAAGAATTAGGAACAGATTGGGCAGACGAATGAAACGTACTGCAAATGTTTCTGGGTGATTAATTGGAAATAGGAAATAGTAGGAAAGTGGCACCACCGTTTCTCCTCCGATTTCATAAAAGTCGTGCTTCTGATGAAATAAGACAATTTTGAAATCACTTTTACAGAAACAGATTGATTACTTACTATCTGCAGTTTATGAACTATGCAACTGGCAAAGCAAAATTCTGTCTAGAAGTTAATCCATATATCAAAGGTTTGGTATAGAAATAATTTAATCTGCTTCAGTTTGTAATTTTATAATTGTGTTGGAGTACTGTAAGCAAATGAAATTGAGGTTATTAGCAGAAGAGAGCCAGTTTGGAGTGGTGGTTAACGTGCTGGCCTAGAAACCAGGGGATTGTGAGTTCTAATCCCACTTTAGGCATGAAAACTGGCTGGCTGTTTTTGGGCCAGTCACTCTCTCTGCCCAACCCACCTCAGAGGATTGTTACAGGTATTTGGTACTTGTACTGTTTGTAGGGACTTTCATGTTTCAAAGATCAGGAGGAAACCATAACCAAATAAAGTCACTCTTTATTTGGTTATGAGAGTGTGTTGTAATTGATTGGATTGAGAAACAAGACAGGAGTCCTATTGCATGATTAAAAGAAAGCCATACAACTTCTGTTTGTTTTGTTAGAACAGTCTCTTTTTCTTCTCTGCTCCTAGTGTACTTATCCTTTGTCCTTTTTTAATCTGCCCTTACAAAATAGTCTCTCTCTCTCTCTCTCTCTCTCTCTCTCTCTC